>JAPVRG010096358.1:0-13657 GCA_029783565.1 Rhagoletis cerasi | reverse complement strand
ATTTTTATTTTTTCGATCAAAAAATAATAGTAATTTTTGATTTTTATTCTTTTTTTGATAATTCGTTATAACGGATACTGCTTTTTTATGACCGATTTAAATCTTTTATGATCGAGAAAATAAAAATCAAAAATAACGATTATTTTTTGATCGAAAAAATAAAAATTAAAAAACAACGATTAAATTTGATCGAAAAAATAGAGATCAAATTTTAACAGTTAAATTATAATTTTTATTTTAAAGATCATAACCGTTACGGCCCCTGGTTTTAAAGCTATTTTCGTCCTCTTTCATTTGATACCAAATTTGTTTTATGTGGATAAGCGGTTTGTTTATTATCCGGAAAGGACTTTTATTGCGGACTTAAAAAATATCTGGCTAAGTTTAAGTCTTGAAAAAATAACTGTCGTTTTCGGTCACTGGATTTAGTCCTATTAAGGAATAGGAACAGACTTAAATTTTCTTAATCGCCTTTCATCAGATACAAACATGTATTGTGATTTTCTACTTTAACTACATATCGAACTAATTTTAATTTTTTAGATAGGTGCCAATTCAATCCAGAAATATGTGGGGGTTTAAAGTTTTACTTTAACATCTTTGTTTGATAATTTTTTTTATTATAGTTAAACGGCAGCCCTATCCAAAAATATGTGTATTAAAGTATTTTCAAAAACCGTTGCTCGGAGTGTATACGCCTTCCGTTTGATACCCATATTAAGATATTAAAAAAGTATAAATTAGAAAGGTGGCACCCCCGTTAAACATATTTTTAAATTTCTTCAAAAGCGTTTAGTTTCGATGTAGAAATTTAAATATTTTTTTGAGCCTTTAAATAATTTAAAATTTTCATATAGCTGGCAACCCTATTTTTCAATATTGTTTACCAAAAATCTATCTAATCGAGTAGAATGCGAAAAATTCAACCAATCCAAATATCAAATTTTTGTATATAAGAGATAAGGTTATCGGTTATTGATTATTTAAATATACTTAGCAAAATACTCAAGTTAAGCAAGGATCTTGGCTTTATTTTTTGAAGATTTCTGAAGGGAAATATTCTTGTTCGATCAAAGCATATTAATATTTAACGATTCTGTAGCAATTCTACGAAAAGTTTGATTTCAAAGCCCGGCGGCACGGTTAAATATTAACCGTTTTCAATATAAAAGACTACGTGTCTCCTTAGTTTAATGATTCATCAGTTTTTGGGGTGTCAGCAGGAAAATTCAAAACAGTTGATTTTCCTATGTATATTTGGACCACCCTAACATACACTATGCTCGCATATGTATGTATATATGTACAAACATACAGATATGAAAGCGCAGGAGTCAATTCCTGTGCAAAAAATAATGTACTGTTCTTTACCGTCTGGTCATCAACCGTATTTGTGCGTATAGACATACATACATATAAACATCGATATGTACGAAGAATATTGTACTCTCTACCAAAAGTCATCAGCTCTTATAATACATAGTCACCGCTTGCTGCGCTGCAATCCTTTCGGCGCACAGTCACTATTTAAACAATATGGAACGCAGCCACTCCCACGCACGCACACACAAAACTCGTTTGCGAGGAAACAATGCAAAAACACGGCTACGCGCCCAGCATTGAAAAGGAAGCACTAATTGCCAAAATACACCAAAAAGCACAAAAACAGCAATAGCGACACTCCGGCAGCAACAAAAGCTCCAACAGCTAAAGCAATACGTTTTCGAAAACCAACAACAACCAGCAGTTGTAGAAACTACATTTATAAATACTCACAATCGACAAAACAAAACTATCACTGGGGAAAATACACATAGCTTACCGGAAGTGAACAGGTAGCTGCGATGCTGGAGGCCGCGCTCAGAGAAGCGAGCGGGAGCACATTTCCCTTTTGTTGCATCGATGCGCATTTTTGCAAACAATCTGCCGCTCACGAATTGTGGTGATATTCAAATTGTTTTTCTGCTGGGTGCGTTGCTTTTTTGCTAGTACTGTTTGGCATCTAATTAAATAGCTTTTAGCGGAAAATTAATTCAGCCGTTTCCGGTGTAATGCAACTGCCGCACCATCGGCGGTATCAATTAAGTCGAAAGTGCACAAAAAAAATCAGACAAAAAAATTATAATAAAAATAAAAGTCCAAAAACAAAAAACATCTGCCATATGTTTGCAATTTTCCATGCACTTCGCCTAAAAGCACGCCGGCTCAGTTGCAAATTTTTCGCTTCAAATGAAATAGATATGTTAAAGTACACTGTAGAACAGGCATTTTAAAGTCTCAAAAAATAATTCCCAAACGTTGTAGTCAAACCCCAAAAAATATTTGTTTCACCTCCTCACAATTTTTTTTTTTTAAGTGGATTAGGGTATATACCTTGTGGTCCCAAATTAACCATCTTGCGTGCAAATTTATTTATAAATTTATTTCAAAAATATTTCTCTTCGCAAAAAAAATGTTCATCGCTAAGTTCTCGCCATTGTAGACCCTTTTGACAGTTATTTGAAGAATTTAATTAAACATGTCAACTGGAGGATTTAAATATACCAGAGGGTTGGTTCATGAAAAAACGTAATAATAATAATACAGGAGGGCCCTAACTAATTTTCTTTCGAAATCCATATTTATAAGAAAGTCGGTAGATTACTCATTAAGCACCTAATAGAATTTGAAGCCAACCACTGCATCAATAATTTTGCTTCAGTATTTATTAAAATCAATGTTTAGAAAAAATTTGGCATTAAAGAAATTTTATTTTTATAAAATTTTATAACTACTCTGTAAAGAAACAAAATGTAAGAAAAGGCCTTTCTATATTAAAGTAACGATATGTACATTTATGTGAAACATTTAATTAAATTTATATTAAAGCGTATATCAAACTGGGCTATAATTCTCGGTTTTTGGTTTCTGCGGTGCCTCCCAGCAAAGTTCTCCGCTTAGCATTCTTTTATGTACCGGCCATTTTATCGGACTTCTCAAAAATATAGATCAATCCGACCTATTTTATTTAGTAAGAGTTAACCGTAGCTTTGCCTAAATATTTCCGTCTCAAACTCCGTGACTTTTGTTTTTTTCGTATTTCTATCGTTTTTTTCATAGCTTTGTTATATTCCCAATAAGTGTGTCTAAAAATTTTTAAATTTAATATCTCTAAATAATTTAATATTTGGAACAAATACACAAATAAGCATTCGAAAGAGAGCGGTTTTGAATTTAGATTTTTTTTTGCAAAAAAAAGAGTTTTATTACTTTTTTCAACTAAAATGTTCCTGAAAATAAATGAAATGGCAGTCTGAATTGAAAAAAGACTGTACTTTTGCTTCATTCTCCTGCCAAATGCGCCGTGCCCTAATTAGGGCAGAAAGGTAGGATATGTCGTTTGTTTTAAATTGGTGGTACAGTTAAAGGCTTTGAAAAAAGATTACGAAAAAGTTGCTCGTTAAATTTTGCAATATGCCTCTAAAGATGAAATAGTTTTCTTTAGGTAAATATGTACCTAAAAAGTGTAAACTTTAACCAACTGCAAAATAAAAAAATTTGTTGAGGTGGTACAAATTCCTCTTGGGATTTGACTGCCGCTCATGGATACTAAAATTTGAGCATCGATTCGGTGAGGACTTAAACTAGAAAGCGTCAAACGGTGGTGCCAGCAGAGTTGTACAGGCCAATTCTGTGGATAATGAAGCTCTGGTCGGAAAGCAAATAAAACTGGCAGATTTTTATCAGCTTCTCTAGCCTTAAAGTCCACTTTAAAGGCAAAAGTATGCACTCGATCATGCACATTCACAAGCGCGCACAGTGTTGACTAAATAAATGCATCTTTTATACAATTTCCTTAAGATTATCTTTCTCCGAATGTAAACATACAACCCAGAGCTTGAATCTGTATGCCGAAGCTATTTGCTGAATTAGTTTGATTTGTCTAAAACGAAAAGCAAGCATATAAAGCTATTAAGGTGCACCCGACTTTGACGAAATGTCCTTCTAGTCTTCTTGCCGATATTGTTATCCTGTGTGGGAAATTGCACCATTTCCGCAGACATTTTTCACCCGCCAGTTTAATATCTAAGTACTTATTGTACATGTGTACATTTGTATGTATGTATGCTTTGCGGTTCCGATTGCGATTGCTTGTCCAAGCAGCCATTTTGAAGATGGAAAATCAAAACCACAACCGCACGGTACATACAAACACACGCACAGAGGCAGTGAGAGATAAACCCTCGAAAACATTGTCGCTTACCAAAATCGCTACAAAAACTACGGCAACAATCTTAATAACAACGAGGATGACGACGACGGCGACGGCGGTCAAACTAAGGGCATAACCGCACTATGTTCGCTGTGGTCGCTTGTATCGCATCCGAAACACAACAGTGTGGGTGGGTGAGGGAAGCGAAATGGCCCAGAGTAGGACGAAAGGTTGGTGGCCGGAAAATGTCACAGCGAAATTGGATTTCGACAATGTAAAGAAAATGGAAGAAAAATGAACAAAACTTATACACAATACATAAAAGTAGGGGAAAAAGCAAAGAAAACCCCAACAAGTAGCGCATACCGCCGCACACACAGAAAGGGATACATAAAAAAATCTCAGCTGCGGCAGGCTATGCGCTTGTGTTGTGGCTTTGACGCAAAATAACATCGCATAATATGTGTTCATTGTTCCAATGTGAAAAATGTCATTCAAGCAGGACATGTGAAGGTTTGCACCAATATTATATGTGTGTGTGTGCATGAGTGGTTGTATGAGTACAATCGCCAATCGATTGTCGGCCACAGCCATCACTCGGCTGATGTCTGTATGTAGCTGAACAAACAGCCATCCAAAGGAAGCGGATGCGCTGCGAAAGGACCGTATCTTCCAACCGCGATTAAGAATCGATATCGTTTATTCCACTAATGAAACTATCGGCAGAAGATTGATTAAAAGGGCTAACATAAATGAAACATATTTGACTTTACAGCCAGCTCAGTTTTTAATTAAACTAACTACGAAAAACAAAACTCACAACAAAAAACATCAATATGGGATTTGGCTCCACACTTCGGTGTTTTTTTTTCTATTTCCAATACAAGGTGATGGACTTTTAATTAAGACTCATAACTTTTCTCCAAGTGATTCCATTCCATTCTGATACACATTTGCGCACGGCAGCTTGGCGCATTCCTTCATTTCGTCAATGCTTCTTCGAAAAGTTATTATTAATTACGGAATTCAGCATCGCTCCACAGCCAGCACCTCCCAGCGGAAAAGAGTAACTTCATTGTTATATCTTTGCAAAAAGAATTACGCGATATTTTGAAGCAAAAAAGAAGTAGAACAACAAAGAAAACTCTTCAACAAAAGTAGAGTTTAGTTTTAAGTTCATTCTACGTTACTCGAAAATAAAAATTGTAGCGAGCGTGAAAGTAAGACAACGGGATTTTTTGCCAAAGAAATATGTGTATTTACATTAAAGCGTTAAAACCTGCGTAAAAACGTACATCAACCGTTTGTGGAGCCTTTAAATCTGCTTTGTTCAACCGTCAAGTAACTGTACTCCCATTCAACGTCTGTATGTATATTTGGTGTATGTATCGATGCTCATAACTCCGGCGAACAACCTAGATATTTCATAATTTATGTTCACTTAAAGCCCACTCGCAGGCGTCTTGGCAACCTGAGTCGCTCGCGTGCGATTCTCCTTCGAGGGGCGGTGCGTATACGTAATCTGAATAGAGTCTGGCGCTCTTGGCGTTCTTGGCGCCGCCTTACTTGTGCTGTTATGTAATTTCATGCCGAATTTGATGCTAATTAATGAACTTCATTGATTCCCCTGCTCCTCGCTCTCCTTCTATTTCCACAAACAGGTTCGACGTGCTTGTAAACGGCGGCGGTGCAGTTACGTTGCAGTTCCAGCGCTCTCCCTTCAGGCCGCTCACGCGCACCGTCTTTGTGCCATGGAATCGCATTGTGGTGTTGCCGCCCGTGCAGATGCAGCTGAGCGACGATGACGAAAGCAATGGCCGCAGCATTAAGTAAGTTTCAGCCCGAGTGGGGGATTAATTGAATCGCCCGGATCTAATTTTAATAATTACGAAATTCTATGTTGCGGTTTTTTTTTCAGAGTGGCTCCAATGAATCCAGCGCTCACTTTCCTCAACTCCATACTCTACCATTTCGCCGATGAACAGGCAGACGTAAACAAGATATGTGTGGAGCACGACCACGAGGAGCTGAAACCTCAATTAATTAGCACTTGGATGCCAAACGGCGTGGGCGCCATGCCAGGCAAGCGCGTCATATTCGCTGAAACGCAGGTGAGTAGATGCAGTCCAACACCACATTGCTGCCGTCCATTCCTCCTTCCGTCCACCACCATGCACTCGCTTGGAGATGAGAGGTTATTCCTGCTAACCAATTTAAATAGAATTTCCTGCTCTAACTTAATTAGGTAGTGGCGGCGCGGCTCTGATAAAACTGTCACGTTGCAAGCAATGCGCCACTTGGCTGCAGCTGAATGAGCTTTCCTCTGCTACCATCAATGTGCATGGTTCATAGCCTCGTTTCACCTTGTCCACGGGCCGCATCTTCATCCTCATCCCCCTGCTATTCGCGCTTAAGCTACGCTTGATTATTTTTTAATTTCTCTTGCACTTAAAGGCACCCGTGTGCTTTCCTTGCGAATGGAAAGAAAACAATATAGAAATTATAAACATTACAGTTACACCGGTGCAGACTGTAGCTGCGGAGGAGTGCATGGAGAAAAGTTTCTGCTCGACCTTGCATTATTTATGATGAGCTTAGTGTGGTGCACAACAGCACAGGCGCCAACAAATATAAAAAAACCCACACTCGCCACTATGCTGGCGCCAACTCATCGACCCCACGCCCTGTGCTGTCCTCTGGCTCCTGGCTGCTGGCACTGACATCAGCTGTCTTATCCGAGTATTTTAATTAAATTAAAATAAACTTAGAGGACTTGTAAATTTTCCCAGAGCCCTCGTTTTAAAATGGGGGCGTCTGCTTACATTCCAGAAAAGCAGGAATGGGGTTGCGGGCGAACTTGGCTTAAATGCTTTGCTCCTTAGGCATATTTCGATTCCAATTTACATATTTAATGTCTTGAAGTTTGCACAGCAGCAGCTAAGAACATGCAATTTTACTAAAATGTCGCTCTTCTTTCAGATTGTACAAGAATCAATACAAATACCTGGCTCAGACTTGCATCTCACGTATCAGTCTTCGCAAGCCTCTGGCTACTTGAGCATCGTACGCATGCGCCTCACCGCGGAAAAGATACCAAAGACTCTGACGCATGTTCATGTGGGCGTTGAAATCGAGGGCGCCCTTCACGTGAAGACGTATGAGGCCGATCCCAACCTGATACACACGTTCGCCTGGAACAAACGCAACGTCTATCGGCAGAAGGTCTATGGCGTCACCATTGCCCGCATTTCCGTCGGCTACCAGCACTCGACCTGCAAGATGCCAGTTTGGATCACGCAGACCGCCAAGCTGCAGGGCTATGACGTCGACATTTCAGACATCGGTGGCTGGGGCCTGGATATACACCACCACTACAATTTCCATGAAGGAATTTTACAGAAAGGCGACGGCAGCACGCTCCACATGAAAGAATACCCCCGTACCGTGAAGGTAGTGATGGGCACCGGCTTGCAGCGTCCGCTCAACTGCCCTGACCACTGTAACGGCATAGCAAAGGACGCCAAGCTACTCACGCCCATCGCCTTGGCATCTGGCCCAGACGGTAGCCTTTACGTGGGCGATTTCAACTTGGTGCGACGCATCACGCCCGATGGCAAAGTCTACACAATACTGCAGCTGAGCGCCACACAGGTTTCCTATCAGTATTACCTGGCCGTGTCGCCCGCAGATGGTCACCTGTATATATCCGATCCGGAGCGACATCAAATTCTACGACTGCTACGTTTGGAAAAAGTGAAGGACCCCAGCATCAACAGCGAGCCCATTGTGGGCAGCGGACAGCGTTGCATACCCGGAGATGAGGGCAATTGCGGTGACGGAGGCCCGGCGTTGCAGGCTCGCCTTTCGCATCCGAAGGGGCTGGCCATTGCCGCAGATCGCACCATGTACATTGCCGACGGCACCAACATACGAGCGGTGGATCCCAAGGGAATTATACACACACTGATCGGGCATCATGGCCACCACAACCACTGGAGCCCGGCGCCCTGCTCCGGCACTCTAATGGCAAATCAAGCACAACTTCAATGGCCCACGGGTCTAGCGCTCAGCCCGCTCGACGGTTCTTTACATTTCATCGACGATCGGCTGGTGCTGCGCCTAACTTCGGACATGAAGATTCGTGTCGTAGCCGGCACGCCTCTGCATTGCAACAACAATGGACAAGACAAATCCAACAAAACGTCAGAGAATGTGCTGGGCACAGTGCTGGCAATGGCGTTCTCGCCCTTCGGTGACCTCTACATCGCAGACAGCGACTCACGACGTGTAAATTCGATTCGAGTGGTGGACACGGCGGGAAATATGCGCTACTTTGCTGGAAAGCAGGAGGGTCTTGGGTAAGTTTCAAGAACTTGTTAGCACTCCATAACGCACAGAGTCATAATAAACTCTGAAGGCATTTCAAAACTTCAACTTTTAGTACAACTGAAATTTTTTGTCCACTCACTCCGACAAAACATATTTAAAATCACAAGAATTAATGACATATAAGAAGACAAAAAGGCAGTATTTTTTTCATTATGTTTCCACTAAGGCCAACCAGTAAATCGTCATCGAATGCCAACGACCTAAAAATATCTGTTATTTGAATCGCGCTTCCCTTCTTTTAAGTATGTATAGCGCTATTTGTTGCTCTTCCATCGCATTTTTTATTTTCACTCGACAACCAGTCTTCCGGAATTCGAGCAACTGCGCCTTCACTCCTCCGCTGGCGTACGGCCTGGCGTCATTACCAACAGCTGACAGCATTGTCAAGTCGAGTGTATTGGCGATGTACATATCTGCATGTCTTTATGACTGTCAGCTGCAAGCATATCCAGCCAACGCGCCATCATTGCGGCGAGCACAGCCCAGCCGGCCGGCAACAAATGCATAGTAGCGCGGAGTGGCAAAGAGCCTCGCCGTATACTGGCTTATTTGTTAGTTCGCTGGTTGGTTCTTTCGTTCGTTCGCCTTTTAATCTGTCGCTGTTTGCCTAACTGTTTTGTCAAGTTGTTAATTTTTCACTGCATACTTTTCTGTTGATAACCCAGCAACTCATTGCACATCACTCCTCGTGCTCCTTAAATAATGGTCGTCGCATACATACATAACTTTTTTGCAATGCGACCCTCCATTTTTTCATTTCACATTGTTCTTTTGCCAGAGGTTATGTATGCTGTTGAAAACAATTACAGTTTTTGCTACCCCAATGACTCTAACCCCATTTCAGAGCCATTTCGCTGGTATCATTTTCAGTTATCGTTAGTTAGTTTGTATTCTTATCTAACCTTGTGTTAGCTTGGTTATCGCAGTTAAGCGTCCTAATCGCCTACGATATATGAGCGATGTTTCGGTGGTCTCAGCCTCTCGAACTTCCTTTATTTACTCGCGTGATTTCATTAAGTACCGAATTCATTTGTCGCACCAGCCCCTATTCAGACAACATGTTGACGCATCTGCTGGAGCTCATAACCATTTAGCGTTTGTTCTGCACTAAAACACACTCATCTGCCTCATTCCCGTGGGTGGGCGCAACAATGCCGCCAAGTGCGCGTAGTTCGTCGCGGTCGTTGTGGCCAACTTGTGAAATCGGAGCCCATAGCTCGTACATCACTGTCACTGTCTCGGCTCATATTTCTCTTTCCACATCCACACCCACACACACACACACTACTCTACAAACACATGCATATACATATGCTCATTTATACTGCACTTTTTTAGCTAAGCACTCATCAGTTCGCTTGTTTGCCAACTCTGTATTCAACACCCCTCTTATGCTCTGCTCTTCTCTTTCACAGTTCACTAACCTGCGATTGCTCCAATGGCAACACTGTCAACAGTTCAACATCCGGTCTGGCCTCGGCGCTTTCATCAACCGGCAGCGTCGTCGCTGGCAGCGCCTACTCAACGACAATGAATCCGAAACGCACTACCACACCAACAACGCCGGCTGGCAGCAATGGACACGCCAACGGTAATGGTGGCGGAAGCGGAAATGGCGCTGTCTCTGGCAATGGTGCTGGTGCGACCAACGGTGGTGGGGGTGGCGGTGGCAGTAGCGGTGTGGGCGCTCCCTGCATTTGCAGCGGCGGCGGTGTCGGTGTCACGGTCGGCGCTCTCAGCGGACTGGCAGGCATCGTGGCCGGTGGTAATTTAATGTCAACTGGACCAACGACAACCACAACAATATTGCTGGGCGCCAAAACAACAGCTGCAGCGAACGGCATGGGCGGTGCCATGAATGATGATGGCACTTTAAGCAACGCGGAGACCTTGCTATCGTCGAATGCTCGCTTCCAGGCGATTTCGGCCATTTCGGTGGCGCAGGACGGCGTCATTAATGTGGCGGATCAAGGTAAGCTGCGCAAATAAGCGCCAACAATCATACTTTTCATACCTGCTAAGGAAGTGGAGCGTTTTGCTACTACATTTAGAAGATAGAAATAACAGGAACGCGACAGACACTTGACGTGGACAGTTGCACGACATTTCAAGCAAGAATAAATGGTGGACAAGATATTTAGTGAAATGAAACAAAGCAAGGGGGACTTTTTTTTACATACATTGCAAGATTGAAGAGATTTAGTTTCACATTGATGTGTATTTTCACTTCATTAAGATTTCAATGCTGGAGATCGACTGTGAAGGACATCTAATTTTCAGAGAACCTTCAAGTAGAATTCTGTAGTACTTTCGTTCATATTTTGGTCGCGCGACTTCATACAGGATGTTTGCTGTATTCAAATTTGTATACTAAATGCTGCTCTGCCTTTGCACGCGCGAGAGTGACTAAAGTGCTTTATCAGCCAATGTTCACAGATTCGGTTTGCATAATTTTGGTTTTAGGACTGTCTCTTTCAGCGAATCTATCATGCGGAGCGTTGCAAATTCGCACATAGGGCTACTTCTGTATGCTGTGGTGATTAATGCCGCTGCCATGAACTTTAGCTAATAAGATTGATTTTCACTTTTTT
Source organism: Rhagoletis cerasi (assembly GCA_029783565.1). Lineage (NCBI taxonomy): Eukaryota > Metazoa > Arthropoda > Insecta > Diptera > Tephritidae > Rhagoletis > Rhagoletis cerasi. The sequence goes on along the minus strand of JAPVRG010096358.1, from coordinate 2,485 downwards.
GCCTTTCGCACATTTTGCACTCACACAGCCGCCCCTGACCTATCGGTGTAGGCGTGCCCAGCACCAGTGTAGTTCGCCGCATACTTTTAGCTGTTGTAGCTGTTTTAGCAGATATATGCAGCTGACCGAGCTGCTGGGCGGGTTACCGGGTGGCCGGGGCTGTTGAGTTGCTGTAACTTGATTAATTACCCCTATTGATTTTTCTTACTCAATATTCCATGCTACGCAGCCACTTGCGTCAGACTCATATCCACACCTTCGAACTCCCCACAGCTCACTTTTTGTTGTTTTTACATTTCTTTCTGGATTTTTCGACGACTGCTGCTAATTTCACTACAGACATTTATTAATTATATTGGCTCTTATCTAATTAAGCCTTGGTAATGCGCACAAATTTATACCTTTACACCGTCACATAGAAAAGCTGCAAAAAAAGCAAGGCAGCTTATAGCAAACGCGGCAGACGATATAGACGATTTATCACTTCCATTCGAAGAGGGATGGAAATACATGTATTGATTTATAGCGCCAACGGGGCAACCACTGACGGAAGGCGTCCATGGGTGTGGGCTGCGGGAGATTTAATTGCCTGGTCATTAACTTTGTTGCAGCTCACAACTACCAACAACTATTAGCTGTATAGGCTAAGGATAACATCGCGGCGCACTGGAGGCTAAGAAAATATTGGAAATAGTTGAGCTGTCTCAACACCTGGATTTGCTTACTTTGATATGAGTAGCAAAGTGGTCTAGCAACTGATACAGAAATACAGTATATTTCGTTTAGCTGCCTATTCGGTTAGGTGCATTTTCCGCTTACGTGCACAATTTCAGCAAAATACTGCTTCATAAAAGTGGGTTTTGTACGAAAATTTTGCTTTTAGCTGCATTTTCGCTTAGCAACCCTTTTCCGTTTAACAGCCCTTCTTTTTGAGTAAGTTTTGTTCGATTTGTGCGAAAAATACTTCGCTTAGCAGCACCAAAAATTTTCCAAAGTTCTTTTTGCTAACAACATATCTATCTCTTTGCAATACCTGAAAAACTACTCATAAACGCAAGCTGTACGCATACTATGATACTCTCTTTTCAACTTTTAGTCTGTTCTAGTAGCCGTAATATTTACAGGATTTAGGCAGAAGACATTTCAGTAAACAAATTTATACATAATATATCCAGTAACATCTTCTTGACTAAATCCCGTAACTTTGGCAGGTGCTTGAACAGAAAATTTATTGCATGCATACATACATTTTCACATTTGTAAGTGGATGTGTGTTTAAGTCACTTCCCAGCAGCAGCAAGGCGGCCAATTTTGGGACATTTGGTTGCAAATTTTAAAATTTTCGAGGTGGAAGAGATGATTGTCAAAATCAGAAAAAAAATTCGCAAAGTAAAATTACCTACGAATTATTTTTCATAAACGAACTTCTATCGAAATACTTATTAACACATTTTCTTTGTACCTTATAACTATGATATTATAAAAGTATATTGTCGAAGAAATGGAAATATATTCAAAGAAAATAAGCCATAACCGCAAAAAAAATTTTCTCATTTTGTACTTTTGATCAAAGTTCCATCAAATCTGTTTTCTAGCCAGCAACTGTAAATGGGACCGCTAAGAGTTTACAACGCACTGTATCTTAACCTAACCTAACCTAACATTCATAATTTTTTAGAATTGATACAATTTTGAACTTGGGAAAACCATTTTAATTTTAATATCACGAAAAAAATTAAAAAAAATCTGTAGCAAATCAATTTTACCGGAATTTCCTATTTTTCGGCAATTTTTTTTCAATTTCTCGCCAATTTCTCTCCTTGTGTAGAGACAAACAAATCACTGAAGACAGCTCTCATAGGACGATCCGTTCTAGAGTTATGCCCGGTCTCACGTAGGCAAATTTGTTTTATATATATAGAGATTTGAATTTTTAGATAGTTGGCAACCCTCCTGGAAATTATTACTTCTGGATAAGAGTGCATTTAAATGCCTTTCATTTGCTTAACGCGCTGCAATATTTCTGCTTAAAATATATATTTAATTCACTGAAAATTGAAAATTTTATACTTTTACCTAAAGCGGCGAAGCTGGCCTTCAAAATGGTGTTCCAATCATTAAATTTAATTTATGGGGCTTTGAAAAATCTGTGATTGACCGGATACAGTGCTTTTAGCTTTTTAAAAACACCCTTTTTCAGAACTACCTGAATTTAAGCAACGTGACTATTTTTCGCACGCATTTAAGTGTGCATTCCCTGTTCAAAATTAGGTCTCAATCATAGCATTTGATAAAATATTTAGGAAGGTATCTTGTTCTAACTCAAAAATACCTTTGCATTGTCACCAAACTTCTTATGATACCAGCAGGTTTCATCGTTTGATGTACTTTTGGCATGTACTGTACGGGACTTTGAGCGAGATCGAGAGCGGGCTTTGACCTTCAAAAGTTTTTGCATATTTCGCGTAAGCTCCGTTACTTCTTG
>JAPVRG010096354.1:0-10764 GCA_029783565.1 Rhagoletis cerasi | reverse complement strand
TTTATGAGAAGCTTTTTCATGGCAAAGTACCCTCGGAGGTTTGCCATTGCCTGCCGAGGGGCGACCGCTGTTAAGAAAAAACCTTTTTTCTAAAAATTTTTTATTGCACATACGTAAGTATAAATATTGCATCTTAAGCTTGAAATTCTAAATAGTTTCCTTACTTCAATTCGCAGTGTCACTTATTTAAGTAAAGATCACAAAATTTCAATGCACCGGCACTATCGAAACTATCGACTATCGCCCGAAAATAGTCGATGTTTTTCCAAAAATTAAACAATCGATACTATCGATAGTACCATAGATAGCTTTGCAGCTCTATTGTATTGCACGACCCTCAGTTGTGCATGGATGTTGCGGGGATAGCGACCGGAAGCAGCATTCCAATATGAAACGAGTTTGTGTTCGTGACAATGTTGATGTTACTCTTTGTATACGTTGTTGTTCACTTAAAGAAATGCGCGCGTCTTCGCAATAAATCTCATTTACGAGCGCACACAGAATGGCCACAATGGCCGCAGGAAGAGAAAATAGGAAAATGAGAAAATGGACTTAAGCAAAGCAAACTATTCTAATGGCATCCCAGGCATCGGCATCAAGAGGGAGGGATGCGGATAAAATATCAAGACGGAAAGTAGCATGAACTATGTAAAAGCAAGACGATGGGTAGACAACCACGGAAAAGACGAAATGAAGGAAAGGGCCCGTGTACCGTTAAGAAAACAAATGGCAAAGCTTGGAATCGGCAAGATGAACACGCGCAAAGAAGTCACGGAAGCTTTATTGATGGTGTGGGGCGAATGGGATGTGAGTTTGGGGGCAGCACAATTGAGTAGATTCAAAAGCATCGAGTGTATTCGCATCCAGAAACCAGCAAATTTCAACGGAAGCCGGAACAGCAGCGCATGTGTATGAAAAAAACTAAATAAATAAGGGCAGCAGATAAAGGAACAATGCATTAAAATAAACGAAATGAGAAAAAGTATAGAAAAAACGACTTTAGAAATTCCTTGGCAACGCCACTAAACAATGTTTAGGGAGGAGGTACTCTGGTGATGTAGCAAAGGAAGCAGTTTAATGGCTTCAAGGAGTAAAGTCTTGCCAAGCTATCTGCCAGGTTGAACTTCTAGCTTCTCATACATACATACGTACAATATTTATGAACATACACATTAATACATTATACATATGTATATCAATGTTTACGCTAGCAAAGATTAAAATGATATGTAATGCGCAGTAGTTGCGTGGGGTTTTGGTGGCCGTAAATTATACGAAACCCCGGCAACACTTTACTTTTTACATTTGACGCTACCATTAAGCTCATTTGGAGTTTCAAGAAGAATCACTTTCAAAGGCAAATGGCTCTTAAATTAATTTTTCTTCATAAGTGTCCCGCCGCTGCAGGGAAAAAAGATGCCGACTACAGGGCCGTATAGGGAGCAGAATAGACCTGTTACATCAAAAAGTTGTTTATATGATACTACATACATAATAATAAGTACCAGGATGACCTAGCTTTGCTCGGAGGGCATATTATTTTTAAAGTTTTAAAAAATTAAATAAAAAATCAAAGTTTAGGTATCAAGTACATACTGGTCATTTAGATAGGTTTAATTTATATCTATTTTTATGTAAGTTTGTTAATGGAATTTATTATTTAACATTACGACATACATACACACATACGGCTGCTCACAGACAAAATGGGGCACTACACAAAAATAGTTTTTCCTAATATTCACAATAAGGGTACTCACGATACCCCGTTCAAGAAAGTAAAAGAGTAAAGTGTAAAGAAAAATTACTTTCCAACAACAAAATAACTTGATTAAAAATTTAAATTTTTACTCATCCTTAACCTATAAGGGTCATAGGGTAAGGTTGATTGCAAAAGTAAATTTTTAATCAAGGTATTTGGTTGTTGCAAAGTACTTTTTCTTTACACTTTACTCTTTTAATCTCTTACTCGGGGTGTGTCGTGAGTACCCTTAATGTGTTTCATGCCGAATCAATTTTGTTCAATTTAAAATTGATACGAATAATACAACAAAAACCATTAAAACCAAAATTCCAAACCTACTACCAAACTTAGGAAATTTCGATAAAATTTCCATTCACTTTCATGGAGGTAGGCAGGTAGGCAATTTTGTAGCCCATTGCAGTTTAGTAGTAAAGTGCTAGTTTGAAGTTGCAATAAATTTCCATTGAGTTTTGAGATTTTTTTATGAAAGGTCTCGCCCATTTTCTTCAATGCAAAAGCGTACGTCACAAGGAAGAAAATGCGCAAGATCGTTGACAAAAAAATAAGGGTTATTGTAGCAACTTCAAACTTACACCTTATTTTTCAATGGGCTAAAAAACTGCATACCCAAAATATTTCTAAATAAATTTGATCAAAACGTTGAGAACTTTCATGAAAACTAATGAAAATTTTGTCGAATCCTCCAAAATTGTGTAAAATTTTTGGAGTTTTTATGGTTTTTGTTGTATCACGAACTATATTTTTATAAAAAAATCCACAATATTTATTAAGCATGAAAGGAATTGCGAATTTTAAGAAAATTTTGTTTGTTTGTAGCGCCCCACTTTGACTGTGAGTAAGTGTGTATGTACATGTACATTAGCGTTAAGATCTAAACAAATATCTCTTTCCACACTAAGGTCCATTTTCCAAGTCAATTAAAAAATTTATCTGCCCTTTAGACACAAATTTTTTCTCAAAAAGTGTGTGTTGAATAGCAGATACATTTTAAGAGCAAATACTAGTAGAAAACGGTTATAAATAAATTGCGGGTATGACGAGGAGTATTTTTCGAGTCTTTTTAAAGTACTTGGGCGCTTTACTCGAGAAAATGCCTCATATGACGCCATATGGAACTCTAATGACGCAACGACCAATTTTAATAGCTGAATACCACGTCTAAGTTTCTGATGTTTATTTCAATAGTGTGATGGTGCTTTAAAAATCTAAGTAATATAAATTTAGTATCGAATAAAATAAATGGTGATGGTAAAACGAACCGGGCTACTAAACGACCAAAGTTACATGAGTTGCCATATCAAACAAACAATCGACTTAAGTACTTTCCATAAGCTTAATGCTACCATATCAGTAAGGAGCCAAATTTGTAGCATTCTCCTCCACGGTAGCTTGGTCGGAGGCCGAGCGTACCTTTTCTTCGTTCCGATTATTCGAATGAGGTGATCGTACGTTGAGAATAGCGACTTCTTACTTGCCCGTCATGTCAGGCAAGACTTCAGATATCCACCGTTTCCAAAATTGGGCAGCGAGTTACTGTGAGTATCTCCATGAGTGTTGAACGTATTGATCGTGGTCACTGAAGATGCCTACTGGCTTATCGCCGCTTGCACTACCCAAGAGGAGGTGATTAGGGGTCAGCACTTCTTGTTCCGCCATGTCGAGTCAAAGGTAAGTTAATTATCTGCAGTTGAGGATGCTTTCCACTTCAACCAATAAGTTGTGAAGGACTTCATCAGTCAATTTAGTTGTTGGCGTGACAATCTTGTACATCGTGTTCTTAACTGATCGCACAAGGCGCTACCAGGCACCTCCAATATGCGGGCTTGCGGGTGGTATAAAAATCCATGTCATGTCTGGAAAAGTAAATTTGTTTTGCAAGCTCCGGAAATCGATTTCAGCCTCACGCAAGGTCTTGTCTGCGGCCTTTAAATTCGTCCCATTATCGCTGAAGATTTGTCGTGTCGCAATAAAATTGCGAATCACGAATATACAGGAGCTTGTCGTGAGGCTATAGGCAACCTATAAATGCACGCGACTTGTCAGACATGTAAACATTACACCGTAGCGCCTCTCGTTCCTTCTTCCGATCGTCGGTCCAAAGAAATCAACTCCGACGTACGTGAACGGTCTTGTATTTATACTGGTTCGTGCTTTTGGAAGAATCCCAATCCCAATTTTGCAGATTCCACATCTTGCTCGAACGCCTCTAAGAAGCCTGCGGAGGCCTGGGATTCTAAATCGCTCAAAAATAGTGTTTATTACTGATTCATGGTTGACGTGCTTGAACTGTCGGTGATAGCTTTCGACTATTAGACGTTTGATATAACGGTCTTTAGGGAGTACAATAGGATTTATAATTACAATATCAGCATGTGCAGTCTTTTGGATTCGAGTTCGTTGTCGGATGACACCATTTTCGTCCAAATAAGGTGAACACTTACGCAAAATACCCTTTTTTGGTAAAACGCTGGTAGGGCACTTTTTAATCTGCTGTATTTCTACACTCTACTCAGAGAATTGGGTCACCTTAAACAAAAAGTTTTGGCTCCAGTTAAGCTCTTCCATTGTTAGATTTTCCACCTCTGATATGTTAGCGTAGACTCTTCTTTTTCTCGTCGGCTCGGACTTGTTCTTCGCTGCGAGCATGAGGTTCACGAAATTTTTCACATATCCCAATCAGCGAAGCAGTCTTTCCCACTTACCAAATCTTGTAAAGGTTGCAATGCAGTTATCGCCGTGAGAGTGAGTTGTCGTATAGTGAAGAATCTCCTCATCGCACGCTTAATTTTTTTCTTCAGTACTATGTCCTTCGGGTACTCCAGGCGCACGCAACCGAACGGGACCCATAAACTGTTCGCGCTGAAGTCTGGGTCGTGCTTCCACTTGGTTGCAATGTCTGCTACGTTATTATTTGAAGGAACAAAGCGCCAGCTCTTAACGTTGGTCAGTTCTTGTATTTCAGCAAGTCGAAACATTACAAACTGCTTAAGATTTCTTGCATCATTTTGAAGCCACTGCAGTACCGTCCGGGAATCGGTCCAGAAATTCGTTGATCTAATTGACATATCATGTGATGTGCGAATCGGGCGACTTAAGCGTGCTCCCAGTACTGCTAACATGAGCTCCATTCGCGATACCGATACGGGGCGAAGCGGGGCTACCTTACATTTCGAGCAAACAAAACTCACTTCAATACCGCTTTCGTGTTCAATACGAAAATACGCTACTGCTGCGTTTGCGTACTCGCTGGCGTCGGTGAATACGTGAAGGTCTATTTGGCTTTCTTTTCTGCTTAATTCCCCAAAATAGCACCGCCCAACCTGTACTTGGTTAACAGCAGGTAAAGCTCGTAACCACCGCGTCCATTCGTGTTGCAGATTATCAGCGATCCCCTCATCCAAGTCCGTGTTGCATCGCCATAACTTCTGTAATAATATCCTTGCGTGTATCGTGAAAAAGGCCAAGAAACCAAGTGGGTCAAAAATGGACATGACTAAACGCAATAGTTCGCGCTTGGTTAGTATGCGATCGCTGCGCAAAACCTCGGTGCTTGCTTTCGTGTATTTGAGCGAGAAAGTGAATGTATCTTGACTAGTTTTCCCCCACAAGCCCAGAACCTTATCCACCTCAAAACCTTGTTCGGTCTTATTTCCGGCCTGACAAAAGTCATCTTCAGATCATTTACTTCCAAGGGCTGCAAGAACTTGGATAGAGTTAGAAAGCCATCCACGAATATGGAAGTTGGCATTCTGGTGGATCTCACTTACTTCCCTTGCGAGAGTGGCATCTTCCTCCATGGTATCCACAGAGTCTAGCATATCATTGACATAATGTCTTTCGAGTATGGATTTAGCCGCACGAGGATACATACGTTGGTGTTCATATGCGTTTTTATTTTTTACGAATTCGGCTATTGAGGGGAGCACGTTGCACCAAAACTCATAACGGTAAGTGTATAAACGTCTGGTGCACGTGTTTTGTCCCCGTCCCGCCACAAGAATCTTTGGAACTTCTGGTCTTCTGGTTCTACACCTACCCTGTGATACATTTCGCGAATATCACCGCTTATTCCTATTCTCTCGACGCGAAAATTAAATAGTACTTCGATCAGTGGTGTTAGCAGGTCAGGTACCTTATCGAGGCATTTATTGAGAGAGAACCCTTGATGTTCGGTCGCGGCATCCCATACGAGTCGAATTTTGTTTGGCTTGTTCGGGCTAGTTACCGTGAAAATTGGTAAATACCACTTCCTTGGATAGTTTGCAAGTATTTCGCCTCGTTCGAGCATACGCATATATCCTTTGATTTTCATTTGCTTTATCTTTGCATTGACTTAGATTTTCAACATTTCGTCCTAGGAGAGTTTCGCTTCAAAGCATTTCAAATGTTGTAAAGCCATCAAATAATTATCGGGCAGATTCATATGTTCTTGTTTCCATAGGAGCTTGGAAATGAAACCTTTTCTGTTTCGTTAGATTGCCTTTTCTAGCTTTGGGAAATGATCAGGAGAAAACCTTAAGCGTGCGTCATGTTCAGGACCCAAATCATCGAAGTTCATTTTTTCAGCCACCAGTTTATGTAAGGATATGTCGTCCTGCAATTCGTGCACGTGAAGCCGAAAAACGCAGTCGCTGTAAGTTCCGCATCTTTTTGTACTTGACCGAAAGTACCGAATACTGTCCAGCCCAACCGAGTCTTAACAGCAGCTGGCTCGTGAGGCTTACCCTCTCTGTATTTCAGTGGTATAGCTGCACGTACGTTACTCAGGCCGATTATTATTTCCGGCTCCGCTCCCTGATATGAGCGGATCGGTAGGCCACGTAAATATTTAAAGCGTCCTTAAATTGCCGTGATAGTGATAGATCTATACCACGTACCGTACGCACATTGCAAAGCTTTATTTTTGCGTTGTTTCCTATTGATGAAATGTTTAAATTGACTACTTTGGAGTTTTCTTCTACTCGCATGGTTCCATCTGTCCATTTCAGCGATAAGCACGATTCAGGTCCATCTATACCCAATCTGTAAATAATGCTCTGGTCGATCAAGGTTGGACCCGAACCATCATCAAGGAAGGCGAACGTGTCGATGGATGGTAGATCTTGTAAAGTACTTTTGAACTCTTTGCATGTTGGCTTACAACTAGTACATTCTCGCTTGATGGATTATGGAGTTTCGAATGATGCTTGGCTGTGCAGTTATCCACTCCACATTCCTTGCGTTCGCGACAGTATTGGGGATTATGTGGCTTTAAACAAGAGCGGCACAGGCTATTTTTGTGCACAGATTCCCATCTCTCATTATAACTTGCATTTTCGAAGCTTGGGCAACCTACTACTTCGTGTTTTCCATCGCATATATGTAGGTCATGAGCGTTCTTCCTGAACGTTTACTCTTTGAGATCTGCATTTCTCTGTATCAGTTGTTGCTTGACTGGATGATAGTATCGTGGTAATAAAACTGGCTGCTTCCGCTGATTCATAAAGCCAGTCACTTAAAGTGGCAACCGTGACGTTTTCCTTTAATCTAGCGAACATCGCCCAGTTCAGGCGCATCTGGGCCGGAAGCTTCTCAATTAATTCCTGTATAAGCATGGGATTGCTGAGGTGTGCAGTCAAGCCGCTTGCTTTCATGGTCGCGGCGACATTTCTTACCTCCAGCGAGGAGTTTATCAGGGTTTCTAATTTATTCGCATTAACACCTGGTGACGCTCTGAGCTTTGTTAAAAGGCTATTAATAATACTTTCAGGTCTACCGAACATCATTTTCAACGTCGATATCACCTGCGGAACTAGTGCAGGAATCAACAGTTGGTTGTTCACATATTCTAGTGCCTTACCCTTTAATGCTTTCTGTAGCTTGCTTGACACGGCTGCACTTGTACTATAAAACGCTGGTTTTAGTATAAATAACTCCAATACTCTGCAAAGAGATATGTAAATTATTGTTTTAATTCAAAACAATTCAATAATTTATCATTTTTTTGAAATACTTACTTGAATTCACACAATAAAAAAATTAACTCCCAAGAAACAATCGAAGAACATATCGGCAGTGTTGCCTGTTGAACTTTTTATACGAAAAACAAAATCCCCCATATATTTTAGTAGTACTTTATGTAAATCAAAAAGGGAAGCAACACAGGCTAAGACAGCGAGCGGGAGCGAGACAACTGTCAGGTTATCCAACCTTCTATTATTGAATCATGCGACAACATATCATATCACATCTACAATTTAATGTAAAATTCGGCTTCCGAAGCTATAATGTAATTTTGACATTCAAATTTGATATTGCAACGTAGTACATTGCTATATCATTTTGACAATTTTCTTTTAAAAATGACAAAAATAACAATAATTTAGCAATTTTAAATGTGAAATTTTCAATTTTTTGTTTACATTACAAATAACATTGCAAAATGTTAATTTTACATGCTAATATTTTTTTCGGTGCGTTGCCTAGCTGGATTGCTAGCCTGGTTTCTGCGTGGTCCCCCGCCAACGCCTTAAACAGCCTTGCAGAAGCAGGAGTCGATGAGATACCTTCACAGAACTTCCTGAAGCTGCTGCGTTTGGCCTTCCTGATCTCTTTACTGTAATTGGTTAAACTAGCCGAGTACTCATCCCAATGGCCTGTGCGTTTTGCCCTATGGAAGAGTTTACGCACCCCCTTCCTGAGCACCGAGAGCTCCCGAGACCACCAGTTGGGCTGCACCTTCCCACTTCACTTCATCACGGGACAGCTTAAGTGAAAGGCGTCCATTATGGAACCATTCAGCCCCTTAACGGTGTTCTCTAAAATCATAGAGTCTGTGTACCTGATATTAGATTGAATCTCAGTCAGATTACTTCTCAAATTCGTATCGAGTATGTTCCAGTCCGTTTTTCTGGGGTTCCTACTAAAATGCCTTATCTTAATATCAACTCCTAGCTTTAATTGGATAATCCTGTGGTCAGACAGAGAGGGCTCGGTCCAGACCTGAGTTACCAGAGAGCTAGCCAATCTGTTGCTAATAGTGATATCAAGTACCTCTTCTCTAACCCTCGTAACGAAGGTCGGTCTTTGACCAACGTTGTGTATATTAAGGTCCTCGCTTAAAATATACTCAAGAAGGCACCCACCTTGGCGGTTTGTGTCCGTGCTTCCCCACTCATTATTTTGGGCATTTGCATCGCAGCCTATGATAAGGGGGAGCCGTTTTTTGTGACAGAACTCCGCTAGCTGCTGTAGCTCTATTGGTGGCACGTTGGAGTTGTCTTCTGGGAAGTAGGCAGCAGAAAAGACGAACTCCCTACTTCGTTCGTGTTAAGCACTACACACGCTCTGGGCCTCTCACAAATTGCTTTGTTGTTGTTGTGGTTGAGGCCCCTCAGCTGGCCTCTGTAGGTCCACGGCTCTTGTATCAGAAAGATGCCCAGGTCATCCATGGCGAACCTGATAATGATGATGGCCGAAGCAGCCAGCACGTGATGCCAGGTATCGTGGGCTCATAGCTGGGGCTCATCCAGGTCGGAAAGCTGCAGTTCGCTCTCACTCCTCCTGTCAAGCTCAATTCGCCTCAAATTGATCCCTGAGAGCAGCTCCTGCGTGGAGGGCACATATTCCGCGGAGGTGGTGGTGGTGGCTGGCCCAGGAATGCTTGCAAGAGCTGGTAACTGTGTGGGGAGGGGTGGCTTCTCCTTTGGTAATTCCGAGGCCTACTCGGTCACCTGGGCATCAGAGGAGCCAGCATCGACATCGATTTGCATCTCCTGCGACTCCGACTCCTTGCTGCCTGACAACCTTTTGTCGCCACGGCCTTACCGTGACAAAGCTAAACCTATAGTTTAGGTTGAAGCCAGCCCTCCTGATACTGACGTATGATTCCTTTCGGACTCTTTATTATTATTTATGAATATATATATTATATTTGCTAAGCATTCCCAGCAAACAATTGGAGTCATAAAAGAGTCATTTAGGAGTCCTATTTCGGAGTGTTTACCTTCATAATGAGCTCTTTATGAGTCCAAAATGAAGGTGTTTCCCTTCTTGCGGAGGTCGACTTATATGAGCCTAAATTCATATATTAAATGAGCCTCAATATGAGTCTTATGTGATTCTTATTGCCTTCATATACGGCTCATTTTGGACTCTTTTTAAGGTTAATTTTTGACTCTTATTGCCCTCATAAATGACTCCTTTCGGACCCTTTTTTGCAGAATAACTGCCAAAGGCTTCCGCAACCCAGTAAACATTTGGAGTCATAAAAGAGTCATTAAGGAGTCATGTTTCGGAGCCTTTACGCTCATATTGAGCTCATTTAAGACTCCGAAATGTAGGTGTTTCCCTTCTTGCGAAGGTCGACATATATGAGCCTAAATTCATACATCAAATGAGCCTCAATATGAGTGACTCTTATTGCCCACATATACGGCTCATTTTGGACTCTTTTTAGGGTTCTTTTTTGACTCTTATTGCCCTCATAAATAACTCCTTTCGGACTCTTTTTTGCATATTAACTGCCAAAGGCTTCTGCAAAGAAGTAATAGAAATATGTATACTTAAAAATATAGTATCGCTTATGTGCACAGCCAGATGCATAAAAACCTTAAAACGCAGCAGTTGCAGCAAGATTTGAAATATGTACATACATATGAGTGAAAATCTCTCAAGTGGGCCACCCAAAATTGGATGGTCAAAATTTTTTCGCACAAATCACTTTATTCGGTTAAAAACAATGAAAAAAAAATATAATTTGAACAATTTTGCAAAATTCGAAGTTTTACAAAAGTTATGGTAATTAACTTTTTTTTTAATGAATTTCTTAATTATTTATTATCTATTGATTCAAAGCATGTATCTTGCTGATTTTTTTCATGATAATAGTTAATTAGACACGCTTTAGCCTGACTATTAAAATTTTTCAAAAAACCATTATTTTGTATAAAATGTTTAATTTTTTTAAAAAAATTTTATAAACAAATGGAAATATTTATTATTTCTTGATGAGGTTTTTT
>JAPVRG010096350.1:0-12958 GCA_029783565.1 Rhagoletis cerasi | reverse complement strand
ATATTCTGCTGTACAGGTATGGAGTCTCTTACGAAAACAATTCATTAGCACATTTGGGGGGAGAAGCCAGCTTTTACGCAAATTAAAGAAAAGGAAACAACAAATTTTTAAAGAAACACTATTTTTCTGTTTAGGTACCTTAGGATTTTGAATGAGCTTGACAAAATACTTTGTTCGTTGATGAAGAGATTTATTGGATTAACGTTTTATGATAAATTTTCACAATTTACAAAAGTTTGTCTCATTTGTTTGTACGCATTTTTCGTTTGTGTGCGTGATTGCGATTGATCTATGTAGTGCAATAACGCTACTCTTGGCTGAGAGGTGGTTGATTGATTGCTTGGCTGATTGGTTGGTTGATAGGTCGATTCAACGATTTTATTTTTTGCTGTACATATTTACATACAAATACATATGTAGATCATGATTTATGTATGTATGTATGCACTGAGGTAACTAACGATCGAAACGAACGAATGAACGATTTTTCTTTGTATAACTTTCGGCGAAATGATGGTGCTTTTTAAACAGCTTTTTTCTCTTTTTTATTCTTCGAAATTTTGCGTATTTAAAAATTTTTTATGTTTGTTTTCGTTTATTTATGTTTATTTTTTACACGATTGTGATTGTTTAGCAGAAATGAGTTCTCTTTTATGTGCATGACTTTTTGCTTGTTGTTGGGTTATTTATAGAAAATGAATGATTCGTCAAAATGCAAAATATGGCAGGAGATGTGTACGCTTTTTCTTATAGAAAAAATTGTGTTTAATTAAGTGAATCATAAATTGTATACTTTGTATTTAAAAATAGTTTTATTTACAACATATTAAAAGTGGGATGCGTTTGATGCGCCCACTTTTCTATGTATTTTTTAATTAAATTTTATTAACTGAGTACAAAGAAGGCAGTGTTAGGCTGTTGACCTGTGCGAGTTGGTGCTACCCACCCAGTTAACAAAGTGCGAGTGTGTCGCCTACACCTAGGCTGTCGCGAAAAATCACACTCATGGTTTTGTTTATGGTGCCTTGCACCGCAGAATATTTTCTTGAATTTTTTCACGATTTGGATTTCAAATTTTTAATTTGCATCACCGTTACGTTTTTCTTAAAGTTAAGCGCTTAACTCCTATTTTCCTTAAGTATTTAGTTCCCCCCCATTTTCCACATCACTCATCCTTAGTTACGTGCCGCCAACCCTTCACCCTGCCCTTTGACTAGACCTTGCGCCAACGAGTCACTGAGCCCTCGCGTGACTGCGTCACGCAATCTGGACTTTTGCTGTGTGATGTAAAGATCTCAGGCGACTCGGTTACACGCGCCAAATCGCGGTTTATCGTTTTCGAACTGAGCACGCGTGGACAACGCACGGACCAGGGACTGCGACGCGAGCTATCTTGCAATGCACGATACGCTTTTGGTGGTGGCAACGAATCAGGCTTGCCATTCGCTTTCGACCATGTATCATAGTAGTCGGCATAGCTTTTGTCCGCTTTGAGCTCGCTTGGTGTGGGCGCTGGTGTGGTCTCTACCGATGTATTTTCCAGCGAGTCGAGCTCTTCTTCCAGCACGCGCTTGGCAGCTGCCTGCAGCTTCTCCATAGGCATTTGTCGCAAAAGACTGCTGTCGCGCTTCAGCAGCAAACTCTGTACCAATTCATTGACTAGCTGGTCGCTTACGGCGCGACTGCTGGACGGCTGTCCCATGATGGGTGAGGCAGGACTGTTGGGCGTCGAAGGATTGTCGGCGTCTATGCTAGTGTTCTTACGCAAAGGCAACGAGAGACGTTCACGTCGTTGCGACATGGTTTCAGCGTCAGAGAGCGCGTTTGGGTTTTGTCGACGTGTGATGGACACATTGTGTACGATCTTACGCCGGCTGGGCTTGAGTTGGAGCTCATCAACGAGCTCCTTGCTGAGCTTGTCATCATCGAGTGGATCGTTTTCGTCCTGCAGCAATTTGAAGAGTCTGGAATGTGTGGCGGCACGCTGGTAGCTGCTCATTTTACGCAACTCGGGGAAGCTTTCCGATTCTGTGTCGGTTTCTGAAAGTGGTTTGTTCATGTCGGTAACGCCGGAGTCATCCTCCTCCATTTCGGATTCAGAGC
This sequence comes from Rhagoletis cerasi, assembly GCA_029783565.1. NCBI lineage: Eukaryota > Metazoa > Arthropoda > Insecta > Diptera > Tephritidae > Rhagoletis > Rhagoletis cerasi. The sequence goes on along the minus strand of JAPVRG010096350.1, from coordinate 10,855 downwards.
GTTGTGAACTGTTACGTGAAAGTGAGCCTTTGCGTGTATAACTCTCGACAGAGAGTGAGTGAATTTTACTATCGGAATTTTTCAACTTTGTTGGTGACTCCACAGCACCTGTTTCAAAAGCAGAAATCCTATCGCGTACTGAGATTTTCGCCTCCTCTTTCTGGAGTCCTAAGTCGGGTAAGCCATTGGGAAGAAGTCTCTTTCCCGCAATCGGTTCAACATATAACTCAGGTAATTCCTGCTTCTTACTGTTGGTTGGTGTGATGTTGCGCTCGGCGCAAATTTCAGTGATTTCTGTAACCGCCGTAGGTGTGTCAACGCATACTTTGTGGGGTGGCATTTCGGCGCCAACACTGTGACCTCTTACTTGGGTTTGTAAGCTTGGTGTTTTGCACACGATTTCGGGCCCAACGCTTTTACCTCTTATTGCATTCTGTGTAACTGTTGTTGTGTAGTAATTATTAACAGCGCTCTCAATGCTTTCTTGCTCATTCACATTCACATTTTCACGCTCGATCAGCGAGTTTCTATTGGACGTACGTCCTCTTTTTGTTTGCCGCTCAGCGCTTGTATCCTTCTGCTCGTCAATGGAGATGGTGAAGAAAGCCATAGCCTTGCGGTAATTATTGCGTTTTATATTGGCATCATCTACTTCGTCAGTCGCGTCAATCTTCGGGCTCTCTTTATTCTCCTCGTTAATGTTTTCATCACCATCTTCGTTGTGTATCCATTGTTCTAAGGCTTGATATGGTTTATTGAACTCTTTGATCTCCATTGGCGGTTCCCACACATTTACTACAGCCGGTTCGTGCAAAGAAGCTATCTCCCAAATATCACTCGTGCTCGCATGGGCATCTTCTTCATTCTCCGGTACCACTTCCTCGTCATGAGGTAGTTTATTGAACTGCGCTGCTAAAACTTTCTCTTCCTCTACAACTGGATCAATGTACTCGGGCTCTTCACCCTTTGCAGCTTCGAGTGCTGCCCAAAGGCCCACGTCCACAGTTGGCTCATCGGGCAAGTTGGCTGTGAAGGGTTTGGGTACCACCTTCGTGTAGGGTGTCTCATCTACTGAATTATGGCGCTCGCGGCTAGCCCAGAACGATGCAGCTTTGTAAAAGTTAACATCATCTGTGTTTTGGTGTTTAGCCTCGATTTCTGCCCAAAAATCGATCTCTTCGTCTGTATCAACTTCACGAGGCTCCTCGGGATAGAGTTTTGGGTCAAAATGGCTTTGAGTTATCTCTGTAGTTACTTTATTCTTTTCGATGTCAGCCCAATAATCGTTATCATCTGTAACCGCTTTTGTTGAATGTACTTCTGCTGTAGTGATAGGTTCGACCGATTTTGTGGTGGTTATTGAAGCTTTAGCCTTTTCAACAGATGCCCAAAAGTCTTCCTCTTCCGCCTCCACCTCCTCCACTTCCTCCACTTTTTTGTCATTTAATTCTTCTACCTCTTCCTCAGAGTCATCCTCTTCGCTTTCACTTGTTTCACCTTCTACCAGCTCCTTTTCGGCTGGAGAGTACACATCAGCTTGTAGCACTGTGGACAACACCTCGGTTTGTGACGTCATTACTTTTGGTTGATAACGGACCTCACTTATATCTTCGCGCACGAGTTCTGGTGTCTTAATCTTATTTTCCGTCCCTGTCGTGGTAGTTTCCTTAGACTTTTCTATCTCAGCCCAGAAGTCAATTTCTTCTTCATCATTCTCAGCTTCGGCTCCAGGTGTGGATTGGGTTTTGTCCTCAGCCGCATTTTCGACTTCGTTTTCAGCAGCTTTCGCTTTCGCTTTCTCTTTTTCCGCTTCAACTTCCTCAATTTGTTCGTGTGTCTTCCGAGTAGCCGCCGCAAATGTTGTCCAAAAGTTTTCTTTGGCGTCTGCTAGCGCGGCTGGTAGTTTTAATTTCGGTACCGGCTTTGGTAAGTCGTCTTCAATTCTACCGGCCCAAATGTCTTCCACCTCTGCCTCTTCTTCAACCTTAGTGGCGGAAGCATCTTCATGGTTTCCCTTTTCCCTGACTGGCTGCTGTTTCTCCGTTGATTTCCCCCAATAGTTTGCCGATTGCTCCATCATTTTCTGGGCTTGTAATTTAGTTGCACGCAGCGTGGCAAAGAAATCTAACTCGTCTGATGCCACCACTTGTGTCACGCTTTCCTTAACCTCCGCCAGTTTCTTCTTGTTCGCATCGGATTCTTTTACCTCTTCGATTTTGTCAATCTTGCCGCGTTGGTTTTTAATCGCTGCGATATTGTTCGTCACATCGTTGTTAATTGTCTGATCCATAAATTTATTGCGCATATTCAATGAAAATGAGGCTGAGACATCTTCGCTGCTAGATCCAACAGCATCAGCCATCGGCTCCGGTGTTGGCAGCTCTTCGATGGGATATGCTGCTGAGTTGCGGCGTTTCTCCGGCTTGTGTTCCACTGAGCCCGAACGTGATGAGCCACTCACACTGATGGTAACACTAGCCTCGCAATCATCATCGTACTCTTGCGATTCCACCGCTTCTTCGTCGGAGTCGTGTTTTGGATTTGCGACAATGAACGAGTTACGTCTGCCCTCTGAGGAGATACTGTGTCGCTTCTCTTCGATTTGCGACTTGCCCACCTCCACAGTGGCTACATTCTCATCATTGAATGAGAACTTTAGCGGCAGACGCACCGTAACCGAGGTTGAGTCCTCTTCCGCTTCATCGTTATTGTCGTTTTCTTCAATCTGCCGTTCAACTTCGTCTTCTCGATCGACCGTTGTAGCATCGCTGACACTAGAGCCTTCACGACAAATAATCGTATTCGGCTTCTCACTGCTGCGTTCCAGCTCACTCTCCTCTTCGTAGATAACACTTAAGTTATCATAATCCATATCGTCGTTGTCCTCAATACATTCATCCAGCTCAATCTCCTCGACCGCATCTTCATCATCCTGGTCTTCCTCATCGAATACATCGCTTTCGCCGTCAGCTGTTGTGACGTCATCTTCATCGTCTGCTTCAATTGTGCGAGCTTTACGGTGCTTATAGACCTGTATATTAGTTACAGATTTTATGGCTTGTAGCCCATTCGGCTCAACACATTTAGGCGTCACATCAGAATCCTCTTCATCGTCGCTGCTACTGCTGTCAGAGTCTGAACTCACTTCCGTTTCCGAAGCTAGGTTGATAATTTTTGCAGGCACAGGCGAAGCATTATCCGTTGGTGACTTCTCGCCAAACTCTTTATCATGCTCGCCAGCATAGTTCTTCTCCACATCCTTGCTCATATTCAGATTTTGCTCAACCACTTTAGTTATGTCCTCCAGACGTTGTGTCAACATATCGACTACCGAACCCTCGCGTTGTTCGCGTCGCATGCCTTTGACTTTAAGCGCATTGCCGCTAGTCGCGACTTCCTCGATTTCCACGGCTTCATTTCGTTTTGGCGCATCACGTTTCTCCACTTTAATGTGGTGTTGCAGTATAACCTGCGAAGGCATATCATCGGTGCTGGGTGTGACAATGATGTCGGGAAGTACGCTGCTGGAGCGGCTCGATGCTGTGCTCTGACTATAGCTGGGTGCAACCGGGTGGGGATAGGGATATGGCGGCGGCGGCACGTAAGCAGGATAAGTGGACGCGGCGGCGGATACATTAGAATCGTAATGGTGGTAATAAGCATTTTGCGAATCGAATTCATTTGTGTTTTGGGCGTGTGTAGGTTGCATATGAGGGGCAGAGTGTGGCGGCGGTGGATAGTAAGGATAGTAATAGGGATATGGATGTGGTGGATGGGTGGAATAAGCGGTATTACCGCCGGGTTGGTCGCTGTTAGTAGGCGGCGGTGGTGGCATATTGTAGCCATATGGCCATGGGGGGAAAGCTTCACCATTAGTGGTTGGTATGCAATGTGGTGGTGGTGGTGGATACCAGGGATAGGGATATGGATAGCCATAAGGGGGATAAGCATGTTTGGACATGTAATTGGGGTAGGAATCAGAACTAAGCGATGATATGGAGGATGAGGAGGATGTCGTGCTAGGCGGGTGATTTGTTGTATGTGTATTAATAATTTCGAAAGTGTCTTCATTATTTTCATTCATATTATTTGCTGTAAAATTTTGATTATCAATTTGTTTGCTTTGATTTTCATCAGCTTGCAAAGGATTTTCGTTCAATTCAACACAATCTGGGGCTGCCAACTCGGCTAAAAAATTTAGGTTTTTTTTGGAATAAATTTTATGTAAAATGGTGTGGAAAGAAATAGAAAGAAGAAATAAAAATAGTTTAATTAACGTGATGAGCGCAAAGTAAATGAGTCAAAATTTAGACGATTGAATTTCTTTTAATAATTAATTTACCAATTTTACACTAATTATGTAACTAATGATGAATGTACAACACATATGTATGTATCTATGTATGTTGTGTATGCATGTTTTATGTACAAAGTTATTGAGTGAACATCTTTACTGAGTATGTGAGTGAACGAAATCTATGCAAATAATGAAAATTCATGATGATTAACTAATTTACGAACAAAAAACCTAAAACTATCCATTCAGGGGGAATTTCAAGGGCAAAAATCATTGGACTCATAGTGGATAGTCTTTAAAAGTTAATCATGCACATTTTATTACATTAAAATTCTATAGTATTTTTCTATACAAATTAGTACCAAGTATGATTTGAAACATACATATTTAAATATAAGTGCGGCGAAAAAATAATTCATCCCAAATGGATTAGTTTGAGATTTTTTCCTATATGTAGGAAATTAATAATTATTTTCAATGCAAAATAAATACAAAAACTCGAAAAAGAAGCGGGTAGTCTGGTGCCATGTTTATAGTAAATATTATTCAATAGTTGAATATTAAAATTATTTAGATTAAAGTTTAATGCAAACAAAAAGGTGAAATTTCTCTTTAACTCAAGAAAAATAGTAAAAATATAAAACAAAATGAGTAAATATAACTGTTTAGTGGTAATAATTCGAGTGTTTGTAATGAGTTTTTGTAGTTATTCGAGATGTGTGTATGTGCTATGTATCTTTGAACAAATCAAGTATTTTCTTGTTTTGCTTTGTTTTGTTAAAAACTTCATTTAAGAACTTGACTTAGTAGTATATGTTTTGTATATTTTTGTTTTCTGTGTGTGCAATTTGACTTAATCAACAGATGAAGCGTATTCAATGAAAAGCAGAATACAAGTTTTCAAAATTCTCCTTCTGGCATAAACTTTTTACGAGCCAACAATCTGTCGTTATGCAGACCATAATCTCTACCAAGGTGTATTAAACAAGGTAGACAACTCAGGTAGACTCTCTTTTAAGGTACTATTATGCCAAAAAATATAAACAAGCGATTGAAAATTCTTGAAAAAATTTTTCAATTTGACTTTATAGAATGGTTCTTCTAAGAGCAACGTCAAATTCAATCACACTTTGTTAAATACATTTTGATCTCTACCAATCAAGCAATTCGGTAGACTAATATCTTGAAAGCAAATATTACGGCATAACAACTCAAATGTATTCTAAAAGCTAAAACGCATTCAAGACCTCCCTTTAGAGGATGTTTGGTATCAGCTTGTGGCTAATTCTCCAAAATGATATAGAGAGATTTCACTCAATTCGTGACACCAATTCTCCTTAGCAGTATTCGTTAAGTTTGTTTTTTGCGTAACTCGAGTTTTTGTTTTCGTGTCCCAAAAAATACTACAACAGATATGCAATTGACTTGCGCTACTTTTTTGATACTCTTATTTACCCTCAGCCTTTTATCCAATAGCTATGTTTAGTTCCCCTCTATTCCTTTCCTTATTCCTCTCACTTTCTTTCCTTCCCCTGTCGGTGGCTAACACCGCTGACTTCCCCCGCCTTGCCGACCCGGAGCATCTCCGCATCAACTTAACTTGGAAATGCGAGATCTGGTGAATCAATAAACTTTTTGGTTAGGTCAATCATCAGGTCCTTACAGATTTGTCAGTGTTTAGCGTAGGTATCTGCCTGTGAAGGCCTAACCCCACGACACACTCAAGGGCACAACGGATCAAATTAATGTGTTGATCACCGCCCCGTGATGCAACCATTCTGTCGGTACAAATTCGAAGTGTGGGTGTACACAATTCTCCACCTTGGTCGGGCTCGAAGCCTATCTAAAGCCTCTGCTTTGGTTTTACCCGCCTTTGGGTATTAAACCGCAGTCAACACGATACTCTCCGAAGGGCCGTACCCTAAAGGAACAGGCCGGAGTAAATATAGGACACCTGGGGGCCCCTGTTCCCCCGTATAACCAGATTAAGTCTCTGGTCAGAGCTTGAAGCGGAAACTGCTGCCAGTTGAGCACTCCACCACTCCGGACTGGCGACCATTGACTACGGTACCTCGGGGTTGTCGCGCCCGTAATTCTTCGAATAATTCTTGGAATCCCTCTGAGGGAAGATCTTTACAGAATCCAACGAAGTACGAAGATCGGGCGACTATCACATTTGGTTATTGTACTACGTCAGACCTGAAGGAATATGTGAGCTACTCTAGCCGACTGTGCACACTCCTCCCTACAGCGAACAAAACCAAACGTAGAGTCAAAATACGACTGCAAAAACTGACAAAGACCAAGCGGCAGTTATTTTCAATAGCGGCGAAGTTCAGGTAGACATCGGGAAAACAAATCACTTCAAAAGCATTGGTTCCTACGGTGTATCACCAAGGTACGCAACTTGTCAATGGCTACTCTCATCATTCCTTATATTATACACATGTGGAAGTCCAGGGAATGGTCGAGCTACTGAAATCTTGGAAATCCGTAAACGTCGGATAACTCTCTTCTCCCCATCAGTGAAGACACTAGCGGCATTTGTGCTGGTACTTCATGTACCACTTTAACCCAGCCAGATATCAACATGGCTTCTGCCCTTAATACCTAAATAGCTCGCCACTGTAACCCTCACTGAGAGACAAGGGCTGTTCACGCTTCCTTTTGGAGTACACAAACTAGCATCTGCTTGCAAGTCGAGCCACCCTCCCTCCCAGCACATCAAAGTACATCTTTAAGACTTAACGGACGAAATCCAACTTTACGTCAAACAAGCTTCATTTAGGTACAATTATAGGTAATTAATTGCTCTATCTAAACAACTTGAAAGCTCATGCCAAAACGCCGCTTTATCTGTTGATTCTCGTCTTATAGTTAACACAGTTTTTTTTAGTTCACACATAAATTTCATGATTTAATGAAACTCTAAAGTTAAAAAAAAAACTTAAGAAAATTACTTTAATATCTTTGTGTCAAAAAGCTTACCAGCGTTTTCAGGTGTTGTCATCGCTTGCAAAATCTTAAATGATCGACTTGGTATAGCGCTACCGGTATATTTTTTCGGTTCGGGTACTTGTTGTTCACTGGGATGGACATATGGTTGTGGCATGTCTAAAACAAATAATTAATATATTTTTGAAAATTTCATCCTTTGATAACAAAAAAAATAATTTAACGATTTTCACACTACGCCCAAGAAGCTTGCAATAAGCTCACCATTGAACTTGTTATAAATGGTGTGTGGTTGAGTGATTTTTGAAGTATTACCTAAAAGAAAAGAAAGTAGAGAATTAGATGAATATGTTGACTTGCCTTGGTAGAGCGTGGAGTTCTGTACAATTGTGTGTTTATGCTGTGTGCAAAATGTAAATGTATTTTGTGTAGGTGTGTGAGTGTTAAAAACATTAATGTGCTTTTTTATTAAATGGCTAAAAAAATTTCCATACACCAAAAATCATTATTTTATGAAATTTATGAAGCTCAACTCAAAGGAAGCCTAATTAAGGAGGTAACAAGTTTATTATTATTATTATTTTTTCATTAAAATTAGCCAACTCAGAAAGCCGAAAGCTTTTCGAACAACAGCGCGTTAAAAAACTTTGCAGCAATCGAATGAGCAAAATATGTGCGCCAAATTCGCTTGCTTTACCTTCTTTTTAAGACTCCTTGTTCAAGTTAACCTCTACTTATACAAATATTTACAAATCTATGGTAACATTGAAGACCACACAATTATGGAAAAAAATCTAATATAAGCTATGTATGTAAATCACAGCTTTCACGGTTAACGCTAAGCTTTATAGCACTTTGGTCTCCCACGCGCTACAAGAGCTTTCGCCTGCTCTCACTCTCTTCTTATTTACTTGTATTTTAACTTCTCAACAACTTTTACATGTACCTTGTTGCACTAAAGCTTTTGCAGCTTTTGCAGGGTACTAAGTAACCCACCTTGAGTCCATGCCTGTGGCGATTGTGACGGTTGTTGCTGTGGCTGTGGCTGCTGCTGCTGCGAATCTTGTGTGATTTGCATACGTCTCATTTGTTCTACATTCGGTTGTTGACGCGCCTGTTGAGCGCTCATTTGTCTCGCATATTGTGGGCGTTGCAATTGTGGCTCTGCATCCGTATTGTTTTCCGCTTTCTTATCATCCACTCTACCGTCGTCAATAGTGTCAGTGATTTTTTGCAAAATTCTAAAGGATTTCGATTGTATGGGTGACGCGCGTGGATCGCTAGAAGAAGTGGGCGAGTTGCTAGAGGTTAGATGTTTTAGTGATGATGTTGATTAGTAGCGCAAATTTCGTTGATTAGTAGTATACAGAAAAAAAGCTTTGTTGTGAACATCGTGCGTTTGCTTTTGTGTGTGTGTGTGTGTGTGTGTGTGTGTGGGCGAAGTTGATCAGTGCTTAATAAATTGATGCCGAAGTGAGCTTTTGAAAGCTCCTACCTTTTACTAAGGATATTCAATAAAGTGTTAACAAAAGCTATTTTTCTGGCGTATGTATAGAAAAAATCCAAAGAAAACTTTCGAATCTTTCGCCTTCTACAGTTTTCTAGGTATAGATATCAGATCTCCAGTTTCGTAGAATTTCTTATATTTTACAAATGTATCGCTATTTCGCAAAGATAAAGTTTCAATATACATAATAAAAACTATCAGGCCTGAAGGTCATACTTATGACATGTTTAAAAAGTATTTATCAAAATCTTTGAACTTTTAATTGAAAGGAAGACTTCAAAAAACTTTTAGAGCTTTTTGAAAAAATTTACGAAACTTAAGAAAATTTAACTGTTCAAAAGCTCGTTGAGTGAAGAAGTTTTTTTTTCCAAATTTAGAAAATTTTAAGATTTTAAAAGCTTAAGAGAGGACGCTTAAGGTGTCGGTGTTTTTCTTTTTTAAGTTTAGAAAACTTGAAGTTTTCATATTATGTCAAACTTCGAAACTTTCGAAATGTTCAAAGCTCAGATTCCATTACTAACACTTGTAGGTTGTCTGTTACATAAACTTATTTTTGGGAACTTTGTCAAACTTTAAGGATTTTATCAAACTTTGAAAGTTCGAAATCTTCAAAAGCTCCTCGAAGAATATTATTGACTTTTATAAGGCGTTAACTGCATGATATCTCAGATTTTTGGCAACTTTGCCAATCTTTAAGCTCCGAAAGTTCGAAATTTTCAACAGCTTTTAAAGCTCAGTACAGACTAGAGACTTTTACGGGCTGATCGAATATCTTCATGGTTGATGGTAAATGGCGTGTATGGGTTTTTAAGAGCTTTTTAGGAGATGTTTTTCAAATGCATGTCCGTGTGTTTGAAAATCATAGAAATTATTAAGTTAAATGTCTTTTGAAGAATAAGAATTGCAAATCAAAAATCTACAAGTTCTCGGGGCTGGGTGGGAAAGTAATTGTTGGCGTAAATGTTGATTTGAAGAAGGGAATCGGTATGATAATCCTGTAATTCAGAGACGATTATTGTCTTTGAGTAAATATTCGCACGCAATTTTAAAGCTGGTTTTAGAGAGAACTATGCAAAACTAGAAACGTTTAAAAATGTGTCTTAAGTCAACTTTTAATTTGTGGTAGGTAATTGTTTAAACAAGAGATTGTTTTTTTTTTAATTTAATTTTAGTTTAAATATTTATAACTCATTGTTAAGGATGATCATATGAAACAAACTTTTTGACTGCCAACGCAAGTCTTTGTTTTTTTATTTTCATGCCGCACACAAAACTACAACACTGACACACGACACGTGAAACGAACATTTTTTGTTTACACCTCTCACTCTACCTGAGACGATTCTTTCTGTATCGTATTTCCGCCTCAAGTGGGCACTCGTAAACTACCAGATTGTAGTGTTCACTTAATCACCGATGTCAGTGGCAACAAAAAATACCATACAAATAATTGGTAAAAAAAGTGATAATAAAAAGCGCAAAGTTAGTGAAAGCTTTTTTAAATATAAAATATGCATACATAATTTTTAAATCAAAAATCAAATGAGGAACAGTATGTAAATGCGTGCTTGCAAAACGATGAAATAACTGCGTTGATAGAATCATAAAAAAGTAACTTGAAGTCGCAAGCTTTTTCTAAAGCTTTCATATCACGCAACAGCTGCCTACTTACTTTTGCAAAACGATCGGCGATGGCGAAATCGGACCACGTGTGCCCTCACTGCCAGCACCCTCCATAGTAATGGGTATGATGCGTGAGCGATTGCCGCCGCTACCAGCATTATTATTTGCGTATTGCTGTTGTTGTTGGACAATACGTGGTGCATTTAATTGCTGTGTTGGTGACATTACGCGCTGTGCATTGACAGCAGCCGACGGGGGCTGCTGTGTGCCAGTCGCTGCTGGATAGTTGTGGTAACCCTGATCAACAAATTGATTTGGCGAACGAACCACATAGCTACTCGGTGCTGGAAGGAAGAGTGTTATGTATATTGTAAATATTTTGAAATTTCCGAAAATGTTTTCCATATGTGTAGCTTACCATTGGTAACGCCACCATAGCTGACATTGAAGTTCGGTTGTTGTTGTGGCGTATT
>JAPVRG010096348.1:0-10983 GCA_029783565.1 Rhagoletis cerasi | reverse complement strand
ACAAAAAGAATTTCTTTTTAATTTGGGTATGGTAGCATGAAATGTCACAATCTGCTTAATTGTCAGGTAGTTAATATGGCGCCCGAAAAGTGACAATGAAACTACCTTCTTTTTTGTATCATGGGCTATTGGCTGAGGAAATAAAAATATCGGATCGTCAAAGAGATGACATTGAGAAAACAGCATTTTCTGGCAAGAAAAATTTTAAACAATTTTCGAAGTGATGCATAAAAATATCACGAAAATTATATTATGATAAGTGTAATTAGTCTTTTTTATCCTATAAATAAATAGAAAAACACAAAACATAGTGACCGGTTTTACTATGCAAATACTCCTTTGTGTGACGTTTCATGAAATTTTGAAAATTATTGAGAAATCACTTTGACGGCTTTCATTGACATAGAAGAGTCCTTAAATAATAGATGCATTCATCTATAAAATGATAAAATGATAAATAAATCGGTTTTCCATACAAGTACGTTTTTTTGTTGTGAAAAAAAAAATCAGGTACTGCTACCAGAAATATTAGGCAGAGAATTATGGGCAGAAGGGATCCCAGGACATGAGATCTCTGTTCGGTTCTATTCTATTAGATCCAAGCTAGAAGTAGAATAGGCGTAGAGTAGACACTGAGCAACTCGAGATGGAGACGTCATTTCGTACGCCAGACTATTGTAGCGTATTTTAGGTCAAACTATCGACTATACAAGAGGCTGCTGATAGTCTACGTCTAATGGCTGTCACAACAAACTAAATTTATATGTACTCCGCGCGACTTTCGCCGCCCTGAAAGGGGCTAACCATGGTGCTGGCTTCCTGCAACAACTCATCAGGAATTTATTCCTTCCTTCATGTGACAACAATGAATTTTGTAGAAGCTGCCTTCATGAAGATGAACCTGAAATCATCAGACAATAACTGTGTGAATGTCCGGCGTTATGCAGATACGACAAAAAAATTTGGCTACAGAATTTATAAACAATCAAAACACAGCGGCAAAGTTGAGCGTACAGCAACTTTTCAGATTCGTCGACTTCACGAAGTCTTCTACAAAAGTGGTGATTAGCGGTGTCAGATATTGTTAGACCTATGTATCATCATTATAGTTTCAGGCGCGTAAGTTTAATATCATTTACTTTCGAAAATGCGAAATCAATAACTCATAAGGTACATACATACATATATGCATGTAGTTGCACAGCTCGACTATTTTCCGCCGGCTCGAATGCTTTTGAGATATCCATGCCTTTCACATTTTCGAAATTCCCCAATAGCGTTGGCTATCTTTATCAAAAATATTACCCAACATTTTTCACGAGCATGACGCAAAAGCCACAACTACAACAATGGTATTGGCAACAAGAACCAATAAAAGCTATAACAACTATATTTTCACACCAACGAGAAGGCGTTTAGACACACAAGTTTACATAAATAAAAACGTTGTATGCAGTATGTATTTAAATATGCATATATGTACATATGTATGTCGGTCCATATGTATGTTAGCTCAGTATGCAAAATACACGCCACATAACAATGTTTTTGTTAGGATAGGATAAAAGCAGACGCAGCGACAGCACCAGCGTTGTTGCTTACAAGTAAATAACCACTGCTCCTGAGCAAGGAAATGCTTTCTCTTTTTCTCCAAACACTCAATCGACGCTCAAAAATGTGTACTCTTCGCTAAAACTTATTTGCCCGGCTTGTAGTGCTTTGCAGACAAAACATCTGATTATGTATTTTTGACAGTTGCAGAAAAAGCTCGCAACCAACGCACAACTACGCACATACATATATACTTATGTGTGTATGTATGTATGTATATGTGTTTAGCACTTAAGTACAAATGCCGAATTGTCAAATGGTAAGAACAGAGTCCTGCGCGCAAGACATGCATAAAGGACAGTTATTGCTGCAAAGTAACGGCACACACACAGGCATATATACATAGATACAAACAACTGCTTTGTTACCAAATAAATACGTGTGTGGGTGTTTAGTTATTTGACGAACCCGCAAAAATCCATGCCTTAATTTTTTCTTGTAACAAACATATCTACATATCAGCATTAGTCGATCGAAAATGTGGGTGTACATACAAACATTTGTATGTACGTAGATGATTTATTGCCTTCCCAAGAGCTCAGCTAGAGCATTATAAATTTTACCAAAAAAAAGTTTCGCGTCAAAGGGTGGCTGCTGTTTCTGCACTCCTTCGCACTAACTGAATTTCTACGAGTGTGCCTCTTGGTAGGTATTACCTCTACACTCGTCTACAGATATACGCTCGTCTCTAATCATGACAGCTAGTAAAACACTTTTGCACATAAATCTATTAAAACATTATATAATGATTTTGTTCGTCGTCTGCCACAAGCACTTTCGCACACACACACACACATGTACACGCGCGTTGGGCACTTTTTTCCTTTAGTATCCTGCAGTAGGCAAATAGTCGGATATCACACAAAGAGTAGCATACTTTTAGGGAACTTACTTTACGTACATTTTTTTTGCTGAGGAGACATTTCCAACTCCTTTTTGCTGCAATTTCCGATGCGTTATTTTATTTAATTATTTATTTACTTTATTTTTAATACAAGCTGCCTGCTTTACACTGCTATTAACCAAAAAAAAGTGTCTCAAGCAAAAAATTCATTGAAAATTCAATGCTTTTCTTTTGCTAGACCGCTCTAAAAAATATGTGGGTGTGTATATGTACATACATACATATATACTTTTTCTTTCTACAACTTTCTTAGCTGTTATTACTTGTCGTTTAAAGCGATCGCTTGAGCACGTTTGAGTTTTGCATTAAATTTGCTGTTTTCATATAAACAGCAAATAGTTTTATATGATTTTTATGAAAATTTGTAAATCTGTTTTCGTAGTATTGATTGGCTGCCATTTCTTTAGACGACTCGAACGATGACTGAATTTTTATGTACTGACTGAAAATTTTCTTAGACCACCTCGGTCTAGGCACAGCAGGCAGCGGCAGACATGACATTTGGCATTTGTGGCGGCGCTTTGTTAAGAAAGGTAAAAAAGCTTCAGTTTAGCGCTGCAAAAAGCTGCTGTAAGGAATTAATGCAAACCGGTTACCCGGATATAAAATAGTCAACTGAAGCTAAAATTGGCGCATTCTTTATTTTGTTTGAATTTGTTTAGTGTGTTTTTGATAATATTGAAAATAAATTATATTCACTAGCACTAAAATTGTGTGGAAGTCGCGATTTAGCTACCGATATACTGAAATAATTATTTCCTGTTGACCGTTTCCGAAACAGTAAAAGCGGAGACTGTCTATAAAAATAGTTTCCCAAAAATATGCCATATTTATTTATGTTTGGTATAATTTATGCTGCGAACAGTGTACCACTTCGTGCTAATTGTTAGAAACTTAATGCTTGAAGAATATTTGTTTTTTGTTGTGATGAGAAACTTACATACATACTATGTATTTAGGTAATATCGGGAGAACTATTCTACACAAGATATATGGTCCTTTCGTAAACTCGACGTTTATCGAAGAAGGTGGAATGATAAATTTTAAAAGTTTTATAATGGCAAGATGCAACGATTGCTTGGATATGCCGTGGTTATGACAATGATGCTTCAGTGATAATAACCTCAGACTCGATAATTCGATAATCATAGGCAGTTTTGTCAACCGGGATCCGTACGATAAGTCAAAAATAAAAATGTCGAAACAGAAATGTCGAAATTTAAAAATTTTTTAAATCTCGAAAAATGTTTTACCGAAACGGAAAATGTCGAAATCGTATCCTTTCGAAATGAAAAAAAAATGCAAGATGCCAAAAATGTCGAAAAAAAGTCGAAAAAGTTGAATGTTTGAAAAAAATTAAGTGTTCTGAGTAGCTTTTCAAGAGTTCCTGAGAAAACAAAGAAAGTTCTGCAAAATAAGACATTTAGGCATTTTAGGTAGAATTCTATCCAAATATCGACCAATGATTTACTTGTTTTTGAAAAGGAGGCAACCCTATTCAAAAATAGTTTCGAAATAAAGCTTTCTTAAACCTCACTCGTTTGACACACATGTTATAATATTTTATTTAACGTGTTATTTAAATTGATTTTAACTTTTTGAAAATATGGCAACTCTCTAAAAATATTTCTACAATAAAGCATTCTCGTTTGATACCCACATTAAAATATTTCGTTTAAACTTTAATAGAATTGATTTCAACTTTTTAAACAGATATCAACCGTCTTAAAGTATGTTTAGTTATCAATTAATTGACTTTTACTTTTTTAACAGGCGGCAACCCTCTTAAAAAAAATACTTCCGAAATATATAGTTTCTGAACCGCTTTCGCTTGTTAATATTTTGTTTAACTTGTTAATTAATCGGTTTTTACTTTTGAAAGAGGTGGGAACTCTCTCCAAAAAAATAATATATATGTTAAGCCAGGATATAAACTATTTGTATTCCAAATTTAATTGAAATATATCCGGAAGTTTTAGCGTGAAGGAGCAACAAACATACTCACTCACAAACTTTCACATTTATAATATTAGTAAATAGGATTAGTGGATTTTAACTTAAATAAATCAACCTGTTTCGATATTATTTCGATATTTTTTTTCGACATTTTTATTTTCGACATTTTTCTTTCCGACAGTTTTTTTTCGACATTCTTGATTTTCTAACTAGTTTTTTCGGTGTTTTTAGTTTCGACATTTTAAATTTCGACATATCGTACCAGATCCTTGTCAACCTGATGACAATCAAATTAATAAATTTGAACCATTTTGACACCACAAACCCATGCAAAGCTACAAATACTAGGCGTTTTTGATGAATTTCAGTGTATGATATAGAGACAGGCGGTTGCACTTTGAAATATTCTGTAGAATAGGGGCCAGGCCCTCATAGAGAAAGTTTTTGACTGCGAGTTTTTAGGTATTCTCCGCCATCATTCCTAATTGAGCACGGGTTTTAAGTGGGTCCTGGGTATTCCAAACGTAACTGCAGTGGGATTCTGGCAATCGGCTATGCTAAATTTTCGTCACCGAAATTCTCTAAATACAAATCAGAGGGGCCTTAAAGTATACAACATAAAAAAGTAACAGATGCTCTTCCTCGTTCAGCGGAGGGATTCTGACAATCGCTGCGCTAAATTTTCGACGCCAAAATGTTCTAAATGAAAAGCAAAGGGGCCTGAAAGTATACAATATACAAAATTAACAGCTGAAATATACAATCGGCTAAATTTGGCGGTACGATGGACGTATGACTAGATGTTGCATGTTGTTAGGCGCGCCTACTATTCTTTTTAGTGACCAAAATTAGCGATCGTGAAAGTTTGAATCCAGCTGCAGATAGCAACTTGTGGGGACCTAACAGAATTTATCATTCGAAAGCTGAGCAGATTTGGAACTTATAAGATCATATAGGGCAACCAGCAGTAGGATTCTGAAAATAGCTATCGCTAATTTTGATGGCCAAAAATCTCTAAAAGAATAGCAGGCGTGCCTAACTTTCTTTTTCATGTTGTATACTTTAAGGCCACTCTGCTTCATTTATTCATAGTCAAATTAAAGTCGACACTAAAGTTTGTTGTAGCTTTTTGACATAATTTTCAATAGAATATCTGTCGAAAAAGCTGCAACAAACTTTAGAGTCGACTTTATTTCGACTTTGAATATGCCTAACTGATTTTGTTAGAATTAGTTGCGCAAAGTATTAAAAAAATTTTTAAAGACTTCTCTCTGACAAGCGGTTAAAGTGTATTTTTCAAAAAAACTTACATTTAAATTTCAGTTTATGTAATTTACCCCGTCCACGTGTCAATTAAAAGAACTCTCTTGAGTATTTCGATTTAAAAAAATGTAAATTTTTCTTCGGATTAATTTTTTTTTTTAATTTTCAAGTTTTTGTGAAAGGCACTTAAAAGAGGAAATGTACAGGCGCAACTGGAAATTGAAATAGGAAAAATTTATGTAGGTAATTAAGCATGGAAGCACTTAACAAAGAAAATTCCTAAAATACAATAAAAAAGTCATAGACCAAAAATGAAATTAATTTTAAGGTTAAAATATACATAGTAGGTAAATTAAAATGAAATAAACTAAAAGTTAATCTAACTTGAAAGATCACAAACTATTTGAAGTGAAGATCTCGGGTTAAAGTAGTAATAGTTTGCTCTAAAACAACATTGGAAATTTTTCCAATTCTCCACAGCAGCTGTCCTAATGTACCGTTACTAGCTTTTTAATGTACGCGTACTAAGCAGTATATAATTATAGGTTAACAATTATTGTGTAGTGCCGTCAATTTGTAATGTCTTTTTTTTGTCTAAAACAAAACCACTCTATCATTGGAAATCATTGGAAATTGTTCAATCAAAACAATTTACTTCATTGTTTTGTTTTTCGAAAAAAATATATATTTATTTTAAAATGGCAGTTGTTTTATTTATAATAACTATACCAACAGAAGCAGAAGAATTAAAGCTGCGTAGTGCGTTACGAAGCGAAAGATCCGACGCACTTGCTAACTATGTACGCGATGATAAACTTATTTCTACACCGATCACAGCAACAACGACAACAACGTCTGCAACATTATCCAATTTTTCCAATGAAACAACAGCCACAGCAGCTGTTACCATCAACGTACCCGAACAACAGGCAGGAAATAACGAAGAAATTGATGTTGTTAGTCTGAGTGCTAAAATGGAGAATCCTTTAGAACCCCTTTTTACGCAGGATCAACAACAGTATAGCACATTTCCGAAGCGTCGAAAATCTGAAGCAAATAAGTTCTTCATTAGTGATGCTGTACATTTGCTTAGTAAGAGCTCTGCGGTACCAGAAAGTAGCACGGGTAGCGCTTCGGACAGTACAAAAGAGGTTGAGAAAGAAAATACGGTGAGGCTAATAGATTCTTTACCAAATTTATGTATGTTTTTATACTATTATATCTCGTCTGCGATTTTTCTTTGACGGCAATTGTAAGGATGGACCACCGTTTATACGAAAATCTTGGGAAGGCTTACGTGAGATTCTTACATCTTCAAGTCGAAAGAGAAAGCGAGATGCGTCACAAATTAATATACCTAGTGACTCATGCATGGAGTGGGTGCTGCGTGAAATTTTGAAAAAAGCACAAGTATTCAATGCAGTTTGGACGAAAGATACCGATGGTCGAATGTATCAAGTAAAGTTTTTTAAAAATTCAATGATATCCCTTGCAACTCACCTTAACCAGCTTAAGTTAAAATTTTGTTAATTTATTTGCACCTCAGTTCAATTTTCCTACCTGCTTCTTTTTTAAAAGCCAAAGGCCCTTCCGCTTCTAACTGCTACTTTAAGGTGTTCGCTTTACCAAAAAAAACGTTAATTTTTGTTTAAAGGTAATATTTTCAGTTGATTTTAATGAGAATTATGAAAATTTATTGGACAAACTTCACGAGTGGGGTATTGGGGATCGTGTTGGTTCCACTGTATCAGTAATGAATTGTTTGATCTCTAAAACCTCCAGACGAGATACAGAATGCGATTTGCCACAAGAAAGCGATGATATGTAAGCATTTATCCAATTATTCTATTCTCAACTCTAATGCAGACACATTTTCAATTTCATAGCAATTTTAACGAACAAAAACAAAGCGTTTGGAATCGTTTCATGAACTCGGTAAGAAGTCGACTAAATGTTGCACAAATCGTGCAAAATGTACGTCAGGATGCAGCGATTACATTTGATTTTCTCATTTTGCTTATCTCAGCAACGTAAGTTAATTTTCTTTATAATTTATTAATTTTAAAACTTATTTGCATCTCAGCATATTGGCTGCCATTGGTTTGGCCGAGGATAGTACGATCTTTCTGGCTGCGAGCATGCTCGTTTCTCCGCTAATGGGTCCAATTATAGCAGCAATTTTTGGTACCGCTATCAAAGATGCCGCTCTGCGTACTTTGGGCCTTAGAAATGAGTTAATTGGCATTTTAATTGCCACAATTGTTGGCTTTATTTTCGGCATAGTTATCTGTTCCATTGATGAACGTTATGGCAATGGCGAAGGATTAACAGCTGAAATGCTTTCACGCAGCGAATTACACTCATTGCTGGTTGGTCTCTTTACGGCAATACCTTCTGGTGCTGCAGCTGCTGTAGCTATTCTGGGTGGAAATATTGGGTCGCTGGTGGGTGTGGCAATATCGGCATCACTTTTGCCACCTGCTATTAATGCGGTATACAAATTTAAAATGAGCTAAAGCTCAGTTCATTATCTTTACTACTTATTTGAAAATTTTATAGGGCGTCCTCTGGGCCTTAGCGCTTATTTATACACTTTTCGCGACCGATAATTCCCGTTTTAATCTCATTGTTAAATCCCGTACATTTTCCGATAATCAAGCTACTGAATTAATGATTTTGGGTGCTATTAGTATGCTAGTGACAATTTCGAATATAATCTGCGTATACATTATGGGCGTTTTGGTGCTGAAAGTAAAAGAGATAGCACCTGTTATTTCACGTAGTCATCGCGAATTTTGGAAACACGACATAAAGATCGCGCGAGGCCTTCCCAAGAACGGTATCGACACCAATACGGCACTAATCGATGAGTTTGCCAATCTGCCTCAAGAAGATCAGAAGACATTGGGTATTGATTATAATTTATTGCGGACAATACGTTTGGATGATGCCTCCTACCAAAATACCTGGTCTCCGATTGGAAATAGGCAATTATTTGATCGGTCTGCGCTTGATGTTACAAGAGCGAACTATTCGACTGTACATCAAATCGAACGTTTATACTCCACAATGAATCAACAGCAGACACTACAATATCGAAGGCATGTTGATTTAATAATTGATGAATCAATAATAAAATTAAATTATCTTATATTTTCTCCTCTTTAGAAACCGTTGCAGTTTAAATCGTCATCCAACAACGATCTCAAGCAATTATGGCAAAGCGTATGATGTATTAACAGGCAATGTAAATGATAATGATGTTCTTTGATTATTTTCTGTAGTTATAAATCCATATTTGTATTAATTTTTAAAAGCTACAACGCTGTGCTACCATGCCCACTAAAACGAACTGTCCAACTATTAACATTCTGAATGCTGTGGGCGAAGCAGATTCATCTACAGCTAACCCATCCTCACAATCTTCAATGACAAATACGCCAACATCTACTTTAGACGAACGTAAACGACGCAAATTTATTGTGACACCAGCAGAGGATCCAATAAGGGTTGCTATCAACTATGACGAGATGGATGCTTAGAGGATTCGGCTTATATGAAGACGAAGAGTTAACCATTGCATGAACGTGAACGCCATTTATTCATACAAGTTAGTCATGAATTTTTGCATGCACATACATAGATACGTAGACAATTCAATTTAAATGTACTGTTTATTTGTATTATGTTTTTCTTCTTTAACTAAAACAATTTACAAATGTCGAATCATCTGTTTACCTTCAACATTATATAAGGATTTCCGTTTCTTTTTTTTTTTTTAAATATTTCTACAAGTCGGTGATGCTGGGTCCTTGCCTCGCAGATTTGGTAAGGGATCTCTGGCGTTTTACGAGTAGTCGTTCACGCGCTGCTTTTTCTTGTCTGTTGATGAAAATCAGTTGAAGTTATTGAAAATTAAAAATGCTATTTAAATTACTTTCAGTCTACTTACTTTCGACGTAGCTTTTCTAAGGTTTCCTCAGTCGGTGCAGCCTTCTCTATCTCATATTCACGTATAAGATTACGTAGTTTTTCTAATGCATCAGCCAAATTCATTTGCTGGGACCGTGTCAAATCGCTCTTAATTACAAAGTAACCTTCTTTGGTGAGTTTGTTCTGCAACTTTAGAGTATGATATGCATATAGATAATTATTTTTAATTAATGCAAATTTACATAGAATGCAAGTTACTTATAAATTTTTGTTTCATTTTGGGGCGATTCGAAGAGATTATAAAATATTTCGGGCAAATAACTGAGCTCCCTGATAAGCAAAAATTTTTCATATATATATTGAAATTTTTTTTTAATTTAAAAATATCGGGCCTATTCAAGTATTTTTTTTAACTGCATGTAAAAAAAAATTCAAATTAAGAATTTTTTTTTTAATTTTTTATTTTTTTTTAGATTAACATGCAGTGAAAATACATGAAAAGGTCCGATTTTTTTAAATTCAACAAAATTTAAAAATTTCAAAAACGGTGACACCTGAAAAATTTTTGCTTATCAGGGAGCTCACCCCCACCTACGTCCTTCTCAAGTTTGGCAGGTTACTTATGGGACACCCTGTATACTCTTGACAACTTCGTACTTTCAATGCCAAAATGGTGATACCTTATTTTCAAGTGGGCCCCTGGGAGTCTGTGGGGAGGGGTGAATTTTTACAAAGTGTGAACTATGCTCATTCGGGTGGGTGGGGTATCAGGAGCCACGCCCGTCCTCCTCCGCCCGCTAACCCATAAACAGTGGGGAAATAACTAAGCATTACCCAAAATTTCAGTCCTTTAGATGCGATTTTTTAATATGCTTCATGTATGATGCTGTTTTAGTTGAAAACTTTAACTGCTGTAGTACGTGATTTTGAATTATATTACTTAAGTATTGAATGAGTAAAATACCAACTTTTATGCAAAGTAGGATGACATTGGGTATTTCTACATGAATGTAGCGATTTGTACATTTACGTAAGTGCGGATATATTAAGTTTGCTAGAATAGGTATTAATTTTCCAAATTTCTAATTTTGATACCAAATATCACATTTGTTTACTGGCTTCGAATACAATGTGTTTTCCAAGGGTCTTTTCAAATTGGGTGGCTCATAACCCCATATTTTGGCCTATAAATCGGATTAAAACTTTTGCTTCATAAAATAAAAATTTCGCTTGACTTACACCTTGAACCAGCTTCTGCCTCGTTTTTTCAGGTATCCATTCGGCGTTTGCCAATTTGAAACGCAAATCCACCTTTG
>JAPVRG010096347.1:0-14011 GCA_029783565.1 Rhagoletis cerasi | reverse complement strand
GTATATTGTTGTTGTTTTTATACAAAATTTCCATTAAAAACGGCCACAAGCTCAATAAAATATTTCATTTATAAAAACTATCAAAAGTATTTAGGCCATTAAATGTTCTGCATATTGCAATCGGGGCTATCGTTGCATCCAACGTGGTCCGATTTTCGTGAAATCTACGAAAAAGCGATCACTGAATCCGAATTTTTACGAATCCATGGCCCGTAGTTATAGTCAAAATAAAGTCGACTCTAAATTTAAAAGCAGCTTTTTTGGCAAATATCCCATTGAAAATTACTTCAAAAAGCTGATTTTAACTTTAGAGTCGACTTTATTTTGACTATAACTAGGGGCCCATATGTACAGCGGGTGCCATAAATAAGTAAACAGACTATTTTTCTATATTTTTCCAAGTTTCATTTTGAGAAATATAAAAGTAACGATTATATTTAAAAATACGACATAAAAGTAGCTTAATAAGTTTTAATTTAAAAAAAGCTTCCACTAGCTAATGGTGGTTTGAATGAAAAAAGATAAATAAGTAAACACTTACTCCCCTATTGCGAGTGTCGACTAGAAGTAGATAAACGACTACTGAGCGATTATCGCTTGTCGATAGTATTGTGAGTGTCGATTAGACGTTCAATTCGCGACTGTGAATAGCTTTTAGTCGCTCATTCTGCTACTACTGTTTCTGAGTAGAAGGATGAGCGATTAAAAACTCTTCACAGTCGGTAATTGAACGACCAATCGACATTCAAAATCAGCCTCATTGCGTAAGTCGTAAATTAGACAAAATTTCACGACTCGATAACACTAGCATTGTCTACAGTCGTGCTGAAATAAGTAAACGACGAAATTCGTCGAAAACTATACAGTGCTGTCAAGTTTTTTCGTTTTAATACACTAGTCGAGTGGAACTTTTAGGCAATGACGGGAAATTTTCGATACGATTCGACTCTCGAAAAACGACTTGCATTCCACACGACTCTCGCAATGAGGGTGAATATCACCGATGATCGATAATCCCTCAATAGTCGTTTATCTACTTCTAGTCGACACTCGCAATAGGGGAGTTAAGTTAATGGCCGCAGTGACCGCCATCATTTTGCGACATTCCTGCTAACCGAGTCGGTAGGGAAAGTACACATTTTCTACACATTTCTGGCGTAAAGGAAGGACAGATCTTCAAAATTAAATCCTACAGTTCAGCCAGATTTCGAGGACCCCTTTCACTTACTCGAATTTTCAGCCACGCCCACGCGTTTTCAATTCAGGGCTTTGCGGAGGCCACTCCAAAATATTAATATTAGCATTAGTTTTATAATTTTATACAATTTTAGCCTTGTGAAAAGGTGCGCTGTTGTAGAACAAAATCCTCCCCTATTAGACGCTTACCTTCAGGAATGATCACGTCTTTCAGCAAATTAAGGTAAACTTGGGAATTAGTTTTGCCATCGAACACCACTATTTTGCCCTTACATAAGCAGAAATACATCCCCAAACCATTAAGCCTATCGCCACGCTTAAGATTGGGTTTTGTACACTTGAAGGACAACGCTTCATCATGCTTGCGCCAAACGTACATCTGGCCACCACCATATTTCAATCGAATCATAGATTCATCCGTCCAGAGTATTTTGTGTGGGTTTTAAGACATGATTTGAATAAAACTGCATCCTCTTTTGCAGATTTATTTTGTTTATAAAGGAATTTTCATGAAGCCTTCTGCGAATAGTGGTGAGAGATGGTGCTGTTTTACCTTCTGATAGGAGCTTGGAGTGGATTTTTGGAGCAGAAAGCATTGGGTCTGCTGATGACATGTTCTTTATTCGAGTATCTATCTTTTTTGTTGTAATTTCCGGGCGTCTCTTGAAGCTTTAAATTACCTTGAATATTACCGCGGCTGTTTTGTTAAAAGTTCTGGCAATACTTCTGTAAGTTACCCCTTTATCGTGGAGACTTATTATAGCTTTTCGCTCTCCTGTACTTAAACGCGCACAACATGCCATTTTTTTTTTTTTAATAAAAATGTGTGTTTAACTGAAAAAAAGGATTTTTCTAAGGATTTTGTAGTATAACCCAAAAAATTAAATTAAAACTTGTACATTTACAATGTTACCTGCAAACATTTCAAAAAACATCGCCAAAAAATATTAAAAAATAATAATTTATGATGATTTTTGCAACCATCAACAGCATGTCTTACTTAAATTTTTTGGAAATTTATGTTATTTAAAGCCACGAAAATAAAAATCGAAACGCTCTCTTACAAAAACGGAACTACGAATAGGTAGACTCGTAAATTTCGAAGATTGATCGAAACGGATCTGAAGGCAGAATACCAAAGTTGCCAAACGGAGAAAATTTCGATTCGAGTCGAAATGCAGAACTGTCACTTCCGCACCATTCCCAAAAAACTCTTTGGGGAATTTGTACGCGGTTCCAACAAAAACAACAACAACCGAATTCGTTTGACTCGGAATTTAAAATCGGCCTTATAGCGAGCTCCAGGTGAAAAAATTTTCCAAAAAATTATAAAGCAAAACAAAAAGAATATTTTCCAATTTGTTTTTGTTTTGTCTGTTAAATTATGGGAACAATTTATTCACATGGAATTGGCGATAAGCCTGAATATGCTTACACATACATACATATGTATGCACTTCTAATGCCTTTGTTACAAAAGTAAAGGCCGTTTTCTCAAGTAACCTTTAATTTAAAGCTCACTTTATATTTAAAGGTTGCTTTCATATAGCTATGTCTAAAGTAAAGCATTTCTATTATCGGTTTTTGAAGTATGTATGTTTCTTGGTTGTAAACCAATTTAAAACCTATAATAAAATGCTTTACTTTAGACACAATCTTAAATTTTAAAGTAACCTTTATATATAAAGTTAGCTTTAAAGTTAGAGGTTACTTGAGAAAATGGCCCTAAGAATTCTAGTTCTTGCTGGATAAATTTGAAATTTTTAGTAAATTTTTCGAATGCAATATTATAAGAAATTTTCAACTTAAAATCTGAATGGCAAGATTCAAAATTTAAGCTTGCAGGATATATTTGTGACATTTACGTGGTTTTCGAGACTAGAATTTTCCTGGCGCTACGAGTTTCGACTGTTTTGGGTTTTATTTTGTTTTTTTTTTTACTTTCTTTTTGTTTCTTGGTAGGTTTTCTCTCCATGCTTTTAAAAAATCAAAATCAATAACGATAATAATAATAACAGATTGGCGCTTGCACAATATGTTAGTGCTTGGCCGAGCTTCTCCTCCGATTTGTGGCGTGCGCCTTGATGTTTTCACACAAAGGGGAGGGACCTGCAGTTTTACGCCGACTCATTAAAAAATCAATACATAAATTCAAAACTCAAGTATAAAAATCGCAAATCAATGCAACTTATAACTAACTCAAAATGAAATTTCACAATTTGTTCCGCATTCATCACATATCGCTAGCTAATAGTGAAAATTTCCAGACCACTTTTTCTAAAAAATTATAATTGATCGAGAAGCAAGAAGAATTCAAAATATATCGCTGCCTGAAAAATGATACGCAAATTTGCCAAATCCAAAATATCCACAGCAAATGTGATAAGTCCCAACGAATACAAAAACTTTTCATCAACATTGTGGAATTTGATTCGTTTGGAGTTGCTCAAGCTTGGAGTACGCAAACATTTATATGAAAATTTTTGCAAAGTTGTATTAAATTTTTTTGGAAAACAAGTTCTTGAAAAAAATGAGTTTGAAAGGTTTTTATTCTCCTGTAAAATTTAAGAAAGTGGACTTAGCAACATTCTTCTGCCTATGCAAGCGATATATGTTTTAACTTTCTCATCATATTCTCTCATTTGTCATAAACAAAACAATAAAAATCATGCAATTAGTAATTAAATCACTGAGCTTTCGCTGTATAGCCAACAGCGCCAGACAGGACACAAAATGTATTGAAACGCTGGCTTAGAAAACTTTCGAATAGTATGATCGAATTTTGTTTAATTGAAATGAGTATTATTTTCTGTGTTAACTCATACACTTACATTTTTTTATTATTATTAGCAAACATCATCACGCTTACGATTACTAGGCTAGTATGTATAGTAGATAATTGTATATTTAAGGTAGGTATATTTGTTTATATATATATATGTATTTATTTATTTATTAAGTTTAAGCATTAGGTGATTAATATTATTATTAATTTTATATATAGATTTAAATGTATTACTATTATTATGTTATATGCTATTTGTATGTAAAATTGTCGTAAGTTTAAAATTGATTTAGCGTTTTGTTTGTTTTGTTTGTGTTTGCATTGCCTGCATACAGACATTTTTAAGACGATAATCAAACGAAATTATTATTTTTTATATTAGATAGTGATTAAATTAAACTAAACAAGGACTTAAATAGAACGAATTAGTAGCTTAGCGCACGGTTCAGGCATCTGTCGCGTACATTATGCACGCATGCGGTTTAAAAACTTCACTTATTGGCTAAGTAACTATGATGCATAGAATTGAAGCTTCATCATTTTAAACATAAAAACACAAAACTATTACAAATGTAATTAAGTAAAAGTTGAATCCACGCGAAGCCGGTAGTATTTTAAATATAGTATATTATATGTATTTAGTTGAAAAAATTCTGCTAAAATCTGCTGCCCATGTAGTAGGTACTCGTCGTATGTATGTATGTATCTATGTGTATTTATGTATTTCTAGGCGGTAGAGCGTTGCACCCTAAATGCTGTCAAACTCCGATTGTAGACAGATTACTTTTTAACGCTCACAGTTGATTAAACTGCCTATGCATGTAAGAGCTCATTCAATCATAACGGCTGCCTCTGGAGTTACACGCTTTTATCTTATCCACCGTACATTCCAAAGCTGCCTTCAAATCGTTGAACACAGGCACACCTTGGCGTTTGGCCAAATCGATTAGATATGAGCGCCCACGATTGTAATCTTTGATAGCAGCCGGCGTGAGCTGTAAGAAGATAACACAAAAAGGAAATCAATTAAATAATTCAAAAATTAGAGAAAGCGGAAAAGCCTATTTTCCTTTCCCTTTTTTTTTATTTCTCTTCACACTCACCTTTTCATTGTTTATCACACAATCCTCGGGCAACATTTGCACTGCCAAAACCACATTGTACATCAGTCCAATGCAATGCGCCGCCAACGTCATTGGCGCCAGCGAACGTGTCTCATTGGTGATGACGAACAGCAACACCCGGCTGGCATCTAACAACCAGGGGTTGTAAAGATTTGGTCGCATCGGCGGCAACGCCCAACTGTATGTTTCCTCTGATACAGTCAGCTCTTCTTCCTCCTCTTCTTCCAGCGCTGCGCCACGATATTTTCGGCGTGTGCGTTTTAGTGATGTCTCCTGTGCGCCCAGCTGACGCGCATCCTCAAATTTTTTGTCGGGTAAGTCCAGCTGCGATGGTTGCAAACTCTCATGCAGCGATGGCAAGTGGAAAGTGATGCCTTTGCTCTTCAGGTACGGCATAGCGATGTCTTGACGCCATTTGGTGCGCAAAAAACAACTACCACCAAGGTAAACGTCACGGAAGTCCACGCCGGAGAAGGTGAGCATTTCATTGCCGCCATAATTACAATTTACCGAATTGATGGAGCTACTCGATGAGAACACGGAGTCATTCGAATCACTCTCCTCAGCGTCAGCTGTGACGTTACTGCCATCCATGCCGGCGGGTGCGGAGTGCATTTGGGCGGCGGCATTGGCGTTGATTTGCGTAAGCGGTTGTGCTGCTGTTGTTGTGGTTGTTGTCGTGTATGTGCTCAAACCCGGATAAGCTGTAGCGGTAGTAGTAGAAGTATTAGGTGGTGTCGGTGGTGTATGAGCGGTTTGGATGGTTGTTGTTATTTCGGTTGTTTCTATAGATTCGATGTTGACAAGAATTTTTGTTTTTGCTTTACCTAAATGGGCGGCCGAGCGAGATTTTAACGGTTGATCCAACGGTTGAGGCGAAGATGTGCCGCTATCGCGGCTGCGACTCAACAAATCGCTGCTGCTGTTGCGCTCATCGTTGCCGGGTACGCTAGTTTGGCTGGAGGTGCGTGAGATGTTCTTGCTAGTAAAATAGCTGATGGCAAAATTGCTCTCGTCACCTATGTGGAAGGGGGGAAAATACAAAATTTAGTTAACTGATTATAACAAACATGCACGCTTCTGGGGCTTACCTTGCATGTTAGTAAGATAGACGGGCGGCGGCGGCACATTTGTGCCCTTTATGGGGGAAATGCAACCGCTTTCTTGTATCTCCTGCTGCAGCACCGACAGATAAGCGGAGATCACGCAGAATAAATCAAAATCGACATCAGCCGATTCGCTTACCGAGGCGGTCGGCGTATCTGAGCTGCACGATAACGTGGGTGAGGAGGATTCGCTCTTCTTGGTGCTACTGCTATTGCTGTCTCTAGTCTCTCGCTGAGCACTCGATTTTGTACTGCGTTTTTCTAACGTTTCAAGCGTTTCACGTTGAGCTGCTACTATTTTATTTAAATTGTCTAATTTAACTAGACTCTGAGCGTAACCTAAATATAAGAGAGCGCGTTGACATTGTGCAACTGTAATGATGCCGTTCACTGGGTTAACACGATCGAATGCGCCGCGTACTACACTGCTTGTGGGATAGAGGAGAGTGAGTATTGCATTAGTTAAGCTTTTATTTTATGCTTCAACCCTCAACTTACACTAAAATTGATGCTATATTCGAGGGTGGGTCTCTAATGCCAGCCAAAATTTCTTTGGTGCGCTGTAGACCCGATGGTATATCATCCATAACTGGCAGGCCACGACGTGTGACCAATTCCTTTAATATCATCTGATTGCGCCGGAGGTCAATGTATTCTCTGTGTAACAGAAAAAATTAGAAGCAATTTAATTTGAAAAATGCTTGAAGTTATTCAGTTAACTTACTGCTGGGATATTTGCTCATTAAGAATCGATTGTTTACGTTTATATGGATGTAGTACCAACACCAGCTGCTTGCAGTTTTGACCCGCTATATGTGCCGCCTCAATGGCACCAGCAGATGCGCGCGTCTCCGAATCCATAACGAAGAACAAAACACGCGCCTTCTCTTTGGCGCGATGTTCCAGCTCGATGAGATCAGGCGTCCAATCAGATACTTGCTGCAAGGTGTAGAAAGAGAAAGTCGAAAATGAGAATTTAAAAAAATTAGACACATTGAATTGCATGCCAAAAGTCAACTACTCACGGGATTATAGAAGGAAATACCAAGCTCTTTCAACGCTGGTATCGCTACATCGGCACGCCAGGTGGTGGGATTACACGAACCGCCTAGGAACACCTCGACCGGTGCCGATGTATCGCCCTTTGACAATTTACGCTTACAGTCTTCGACATTACTTAGGGATTTTGTACTACGTAGTTCAGTGCCGCTGCCGCTACCGCTGCTGGTGCCCGTTGATGTCGAAGCGGTGCACATCAGACTGCTGTTATTGACCTCCGTGTTGGGTAAGAGGCCACCACCAGCACGACTATTGTCATTACTTTCTGGCTGTAGAGAGCTTAATAGATTCACTTTGTCACAGATCGATGGCGAGAATGTCGATGCGCTGTAGCGAAAAATGGAAAGTTTATTAGTTTAAATTGTTTTTGTGTCAATATCGTTTAAGCAAACTCACCGAAAGCGTTTTAGATCGGCTGCTAGCACACAAAATTCACCAAAGGTGAGTCCATTCGATTGACGGCTGCCTTTGCGAGCCAACAATTTAGCTGTCTGCAGCATTTCGCTGACTGGAAGGAGAATTTAGGAAAAAAATTATCACTTTTGGAATAAATTTTCTTCAATTAAATTAGTACTGTTTGAAAAAAACAAATGCATGAGTAGAAGATAAAAAACTAATTTTAACATTTTAATGTTGTTTAACGCCAGCGCATTTAGAATCATTAAAAGAATGCAAATCAAAAAAAAAAAATATATAATTTTTTATGAAAAAATAAATTAATTAAAAAAATGGAAAAAGTAACTTAAGATACAAATTAAAAATTCAAGACAAAATAAAGAAAATTTTTTTCTATGAAAGTTATTTTTTTTGTAAAAAATCCTCTAAAAATTTACATGGCGAAAATCGTTAGTTAAACTTAACAACAGAAAAGTCTGTAGTTAAGTTTAAGTAATGATTTAACTATACTTTAAGATAGAAAAGTTAAGGGCCATTTTAAAGTACAGAATTTTCTGTTAGTTAAGTTTAACTAATGATTTAACTATACTTTAAAATAGAAAAGTTAACGGCCCTTATTAGTGTTTTTAAAAATCTTGAATTTTATTTAATTTATTCAAACAAACGGAGAATTAAATTTTGTTTATTAAAAATATTTTAATTTTGGAAAATTTCAAAAATTTTTACTTTAGAAATACTTTAGTGAACTTCTTTATTCAAAAATCTACCCACTCTATAGCAGGACTAGTCTTTTTAAAGATCCGCTAATTCCTATCCTTAAATTTTTTTGACAATGCAAATTTAGCGAGAAAAAAAAATTTGTTCGTTTTTTTTTCAAATCTTTCCAATCACTCACTTTGCTTTTCACTTGGATGAAAACTCAGCTCATGAAAGAGCTCCTGTGTACGTTCCGCCGGCACCGCATTGCAACGCGCTTTGGCACGCCAAGCATTCAGGACCTCTCTGTAAGTAGAAGATGAAAAGAATAAAAAATTAGTGTTTTCGAAAAAATGAATTACTTTACATAAAATTTTACTACAATAAAATAGTTTGCTATAAAAACTACTTTTGCCATAACAAAATGTTTTCCAATAAAATTCATGTTTTACTATGAAATTAAAATGTTGTTGCTATGAAATGTGTAAACTGGAATGTTGCCTTAAAAGGGATATTTAGCTATAAATTTTAAATATTTCTCCAAATTTATGTTCGCTAAAAAATTTATATTCAGCACATGAAGAAATTGTCTGGCATACAATTTTTATTTTTAGTCCAAAAACTGTTTTTTATAGACTTTTTTTGCTATAAAATTCCTGTTTGCTATACAAATTTTGTTTACTATCAAAGCATTGTTTGTCATAGAACTGGAATTATCCATAAAATGTTGCCTTGCTATTAATTTTTGTTTGCTATACAATTTTTGTTTGCTATAAAATTTTTGAATGCTCTAAGATTTTTGTTTTTATAAATTTTTTTGCTATAAAATTTTTGTTTTCCAATTAGCACTTGCTACAAGTTGTATTTTGCTATAAAATTAAAATTGTGCTATAAATGATCATATACATACATATATTTTTATGAAAATTATATTTTTGGCTACAAAATTCGTATTATTTATACAACTTTATGTCCTGCTATAAAATTTATATTTTGCTATAAAATTTTTATTTTGTCATAAAAACTGAAATTTCTCATAATATTCAAAATTTGTCATACAAAAATCTGCACAAAAAAATATGTATTTCTAAAAGTCAGCTTTACGAAAGAAATTTAAGTGAAAATTAATTTTTTTACTTGAATTTAATATGGAAAATGACAGAAAAAAAATTAATTTTCACTTAAATTTCTTTCGTGAAACTGGCTTTAAGTAGCTCACAATAATAAATTTACTCAAAAAAGCAGCTTGCGACGCCCAAATTCACAGTATTGTCCTCTGTGTTCCACTGATTTGCAACGGCCTCAACCACCAATTGCATAGAGCTACTCTCCAAGTCGTTGACCGCGTGACGATTGCGCACAAATGCACTGCAGCCAAATGGGAATGTCGACATCGGAGAAAAGGAGACGGCACCAAGCCAACAGCCAAAAACTAACAGCGAGTAATGCCAAAATAGTTGGCAGCCAAGACGGTTGCTGTCCGCCTTTACGTTGCACCCCGCCGCCGATTGCATCATTACCAAGCGAAAATGTTTTTAACAACAACGCTGGCGAGCAAGTAAGGCAAACAAACAAGGCGCTAAAGGCGACTAAAGAGGGTCGCAGGCGTAGGAAACTAGCGTTGGCTAAACGCTTTAGCAATTTTTTTTTGTATTTATTTTTTGTTTTCTTTGTGGTGCAAAAGCCGGATGAATGAAAATTGGAAATGAAATCATCCAACGGGTTTGTAATGCGCAACCAACAGCCAACACGATACCACACACAACCACCATGCAAACTTTGGCCGGACGGACAACAAGTTAATTTAGAAAATGTTTAAAATTGCACATTTGCATGCAACACAGGGAGCTCTGACAGAAGGCGACATTGAACCTAGCTGCTGAATCGGACGTCAGCAGCAAAAATTAAAAATTAAAAATAAACGATTCCACGTGAACCCCTAAGTGGCTGGCGCTATACTGTGGCGATGTTAAAAAGTGAAATACATAAGTACTCTAAGAGCGGACTGATCTTTTTTTTTTTGCTACTGTGGGCTGAGAGCATTATTGAGTATTTTATTAGCTTGTCACAAAATCAGCAAATGCGCCATATTTTGCGGTAATTAAGGCTCATGTTATTTTTGCAAAACCGATTAAAGTACAAAGTTAACTGTATATACATATGTATGTACATATGTAAGTACATGGAAAACCATAGGGAAATGACTAAATAAATAAATAAATGCACTGCGCAAAAGAATGTATTGCGATATGTGGCAAACATTTTGAAAGCCATCCAAAAAAAAGTCATAAAACATAAAAACATTATCTTGCGATGAATGTTTAGCGAATTTTCAAAATTTCAAATTATTCATCTTCACCTTTTTAGTCGGATATATTTGTTGACACAATACCGGTCATGAAGAGGTCTCAAATCTTAACCCACCTACATCAGCCATGACCAAAACATTAAACGCGCCAGAAGCTTTTACAAACTTTCTAAAGATTTTATATGGAGGCGCATAGAGTAAAAGCTCTCTCTTGTCGTCGCTTGTCTTTATACATATTCGTAACTCAGAGACGGTCAGAGTGGGCTTTTGCCTTGTGCGATAAAATCAAATTAAAGCTGTAAGATGATTTTAAACCCTCTTCAAAGGTTTTATATGGTTAAGCTAAGAGTACAATCTCGCTGTGGTCGTCGCTGGTTGTTATGTACGTAAAACAGCGACAATCAGAGTGGGATGTTACCTCGTATGAGTCCATACAAAATCTGAGAGCTTCAAAAAGCTTCGCCCGCGGTCCATGCTTTGGTCATTGTTAAAATAAAAAAGCTCGGCGTGTGTGTCTGTAAAGCGGTCAACTCGACCAAGTACTAACAGGTAGTACTTAGTAGAAAAGCCTTTTAAAGCTTTCAAAAGCTTTCTCTGTTCGACGTTGCATGAGAGAATTTTTACTCGTGTGCGTTCACATAAACGGTATAAAAAACTTTAAAAAGTTTTTTCTGCTGGAAAACTACTTACGTGGGTGAGAGAGAAATCTAATAGGAAGAGTAGTTACCTTCTGTCCAGAAGTAGTAAGCTGACGAACCTTGTATTCATTAATGGTAGTAATTGGTATGCAAATAGCTCTTGACGTCGATGCTCGAAACAATTTTTAGGTTCCGCAGCGGAGCTTCAGAATGAGAAATCTGAATACAAATATGTACTACTTAGCGGGAAGGGAAGGGTATTATCGTCGTTCTTACGACAGTCATGTCTACGTTAGCGAAATGACCTGAAACTATTTAGCAAAGAACTGTTACTTCAGCAGGTTTCCCGCAACTTTTTCGGTAAATATTTAATGCTGTGAAGGTGGTAAAAAGAGATTTCTGTTGTAAATGAAAATGGAATGGTGCTGATGAGGTGTCTACTTTATGCGGCAAAAAATTTACTCTTACTAGTATATTTGTTCAGGCAAATAGAAGTCACGCCGTGCGGTTCAAAGTTCTTTAACCAAGGCTGA
The DNA here is from genome assembly GCA_029783565.1 of Rhagoletis cerasi. Lineage (NCBI taxonomy): Eukaryota > Metazoa > Arthropoda > Insecta > Diptera > Tephritidae > Rhagoletis > Rhagoletis cerasi. The sequence continues at coordinate 2,169 of JAPVRG010096347.1, read as the reverse complement.
TTATGACAAATGAGGAGGAATTTTTATGCGGTTACAACAGCAACAACATGACAAATGACCTTAAAAGCTTCCAAAACAGCTTCTTTGGCGGTCATTCACAGCAGTCCACCATCGCTTCCTGCCAATCCAGCAGCTCATCAATTAGACGTAATAAAAAAAAAACTCAATTTTCCAACATACGAGGATTTACACGTTTCTTTTGTTTACCGACTTAGAAAATTCGCTACATTGTGCGCACATGCAAAACATTTGCAAAGTATTTTTATTATAAGACCCCATATGCCGTAGAAGTGTATTGGCCTCTCGTATTTACTCATACTTGTTCACCTTGGGTACATTCAATAAAAAAAATACGCGAAACACAGAAATAATGGGTGGTACATTCATCCCACAGAATCACCTGGATGACAATGACATTTAACCGCGACGTGAATGTCAGAGACAATGATTTTTAATAGCAAAAGAATTTTGATGCTTTTCCTGCGCTGCGCGTGATATGCTCGCATGAACTATGATGCATAAAAATATGTATGCCAGACGTCACCTCGATTCATCAGCGGGCTTGTTGACAGTCATTAATGCACAAATTTAATTTATGACTCGAGTGTGAGAAGTAGGAAGTGCAGTGCAATAAACTGAAATTGAGTGAAATAATATTGAAAACATGACAATCAAAATTATTAATTACTGTAAACGCGCGTGATGCATGCGAATAAGGGGTGGAGGAAAACCCGCTTAGTCATATTGGTTGATTTGATGAGAAGCTACCTGAAAAAAACGTATAGTGTTTTTCCTTAAAGTTCTTCAATTCACCAAGGAGCTTAGGGAGAAGAGTATTATTTATATTCAAGCGGAGAGTATTTTTTCAGATGTTCTAGAACGCTTTCACTAATCAGATTTGGATTTTTTAAGTCCGTGATTGGAAAATGTGATCACTTCCCTAAAGACTATAACAGAGCTGCCTTTTAGCTGTAGACTTCAATTTAGATAGGATAAATGACCATTCCATTTAAAAAAAAAAAAATATACTTCTGATCGGTCCAGAAATCTCATAAGGTGATAGATAGCCACTTCAGGCATTTTCGCTTTATGTGAGGTATAATTTTTTTTGAATCTCAAAAATGTTTGCTCTTAAGGATAGGGTCGTTGAATGGGTGACTCACAATGCGCGATTGCGATCGTGTCGTATATTACGAGCAATACAGTTAGTTTTTAAACAAATGTGCATTTTCTTTGGAGAGTATCTTTGAAAATGAAAAGTAGCAGAATTTGAAAGCCCTTTTGAAAGGACGCCAATATGGTGGGCTTCCGAAAAACGAACGATAGTACGATGACTATCACCTCCGCGCTTCCCAACTTCATTCCATTTGAGTTGTATTAATATTTTCACTCAATTTATGCCCAGCCAGTTGAAAACATATTTGTAGTATGTACAGCAGCCTATCTATGAGCAACCTTTCTGCGATTGTATTACAGCGAACGATTTAAGCAAGAGGTTTCTTTCAGAATAAATTGTTATATTCATGAAAACGTCCCGAGATTTTTTTTTTATGGAAGCATACGATCACCAAAGCGATCGGCCTTAGAAAGTTCTGAGCTTTCACGGGATTTTGGATTTTGATATCATAAACAGCCCTTCAGTTGAACATTTTGAATTGGTGATTGCGGTAAATGAGTGAAGTGATAACTGATCTTCCAAAAGTGATCTTCATCAAGGTTATCGTAATCAATGAGTTCCTCTTTCTCAGAGTACTACTTCCAATGACTTATTCTCAGTTAAATTGTTCTTTCGAAGCATATCCTGATGTATGTAGTATCTTTTAACATATCCCTTCTCAGACTAAGTTCCCCACAAGTTTCATATCTGAGTGGGAGCAGTTAAAACTAAATGGAAATTCATTTTTAAATTTTCAATAATAAAAATAATAAGTTTAAAAAAAAAAACAAGTAAAGAAGGCTAAGTTCGGGTGAAACCGAACATTAAATACCCGGCGCACGTATGAAACATCGTTTTTTCACGATGCTGAAATCTACCGTTACGTGGTAAACAGGGGTGGTTTTTTCCCCATTACAAACATTTTCGACAATATTCTCAGTTAAACTTAGAGAAATAGTTTAGCTGTGTTTGGTAGAAATCGGTAAAGCAGTACCGCGACAAACTTAATTAGT
>JAPVRG010096333.1:0-18962 GCA_029783565.1 Rhagoletis cerasi | reverse complement strand
TTCTGTGCCAACTGACGCCAATTGGAAATGCCAAGTGAAGCCAAGTCCTTCTCCACCTGATTTTTCCAACGCAGAGAAGGCCTCCCTCTTCCTCTATTACCAGCATCGCGACCCGCGTTGAATACTCTCAGAGCAGGAGCGTTTCTGTCCTGACTGCCACTTACATATGTAAATTAATTTCAGTTTTATATTTGAAATGGTTGAAATATTCTCATAAATAAAGGAAAAAATAAAAAGAAATGGATAATGAGAAGCTTACCAAAGAAGTGAGGAAGTACAGGTCGCCGTCGTCCGCTGCAATTATGTGTACTCTGACGGATTTCACTGCATTAGATTGCGGTAGTTGTCCCAGGTAAGGGACGCACTTATAGTCCAAGAGCTGACAACGTTTTTTTTACACCATTTTTAACCAGGCTGGTACTTTCATGATGAGTCCGCTATGACGGCCCATTAAACTAACTGAAAGTCTGGCAGCCCTCCAGGGGTGCCTTTGGCGCCACCAGGACTTTTAAGGATGCAAAAAAAAGCACATAAATTACACTATTTTAACCACTCTGGCATTTTGGGATATCAGAGTTGGTACTTCCCCGAAACCGAAAAAAAATCGCCAGACTGGTAGGACGGTGCAAAGGGGGTGCCAGACGCGAAATCCGTTGCTATTCAAACGTTCAAATCAACTTGTTTCTTACTAATTTACTATAAAAAAATATTTTAAAAATAGCAGGTGTTCAAATAAAGGCGTTTTTCGATGCTCAAAATGTTTATTTGAACGCCTGCCAATTTTTAAATTATTTTTTATAGTATTTCTTCGTATACTTTTTCATTTCGTCAACAAAGTATATTAAAAATTAGTAAGAAACAAGTTGATTTGAACGCCTGAATATCAACGGATTTTTGGATTTGGCAGGGCATTTGCACCCAAAATTTCGTATAGCCTCCTGAGGATTCACCCTATGATAATCCATAAAATTTAGCCTGGTTATTATGGTGTAAATAGTCCTCTTTTAATGGTCACTTTAGCCGCGTCTGGCACCCCCTTTGCATCGCCCTACCAGTCTGGCGATTTTTGATATCCCAAAATGCCAGACTGGTTAAAATAGTGTAATTTATCTGCTTTTTTTGCATCCTTTAAAGTCCTGGTGGCGCCAAAGGCACTCCTGGAGGGCTGCCAGAATTTCAGCTAGTTTAATGGGACGTCATAGCGGACTCATCATTAAAATTCTAGCCTGGTTATATATGGTGTAACCAAAACCGTTGTCAGCTCTTGGACTATTATACATTTAGGAGGTTGTAATTTGTGATACAATGTAAGAGACTTTTACTTAATCGAAATACCGCGAACCGATGACGAGATTAAGAATGCGTCTAATTTCAATATCCGAGGGCTCCTCAGGTAAGTCAATAAATGCTTCCAAAATACTTCATCCTTAGCCTCGCGAATGCTGTGCAGTCTAATGGAAAGTGCTAAGATGATTCCACCTCATCATTTTTTTAACAGCTGCGACAGGAGGGATCAGGTAAGATTTTAAGCTTACCGCGTGAGTACCGATCGCACAGCCCCTTGTGGCTCCATCTGCCCACGATCCACCTTATGCCAGAAGGATCTTACAATTGCGCACATCCTCCTAGTTTTTACGTAGCGCTCGCTGAGTTGACATGAGCCCCATCTGTACCAGAGTGAACCACAGGAGGCCAGAGGTACCCCCAACTGTTCCCTATCCGGTGCTAACGTTTCAATGATGCCCTTCCTTGCAAGTCGACAGCCATGCAGTGTGGCTCGGAAGCCAAATGTGCCTTGTAAGAAAGTACTCCGACGCGGTTTAGAGGAAGGTCAGACATTCTCTGACCAGATTTGAGTACACCACAATAGCATTGAGGGCCCTGAAAGCCACTTGATCATCAGGCTCTTGGTCGGAGGACCTTAGAGCATGTGCCAAGTGATGAAAAAGTTCTGTGGTGAAAAAACTTTTTACTATGGTGAGAAAAATTTACAATGCTGTTGTGCCGACTTGGTCATTTTTATTCACCTCATAGTTGTCAAAAATTTACTTTGCTATCAATTGGCCCTATATAATAAATTTAAGTTTCTACAATTTATGTTATTTTTTTATAATACACGAAAATTAAAGAGAAAGCTTATTTCAATTTTTCATTAACTTAGAGAATCCCTGAGTTATTACCCCAAACCCGGAGACTTCGGCAAAACCCGTATAGTTTGCAGGTCTACTCAGCAGCAATCTTTTTTCAAGTAAGACAAGCAACATTTAATATATAAACCATTATTAATATATATTTTTTTTTAATTTTTATTTTTATATTTTTGCAAAGGTGATATATTCATAACATAATTACATATATGTAATAGTAGATACAGTTAAATATACGAGTAAGTGAAAAACAAATATTTACTTAAATAAGTTAACCTAAACAAATTTCACAAAAATGTTTGCTGCTTAATGCAAAATATAAGTAAAGTGAGTTTTACTTTTGTCTTAAAGTTGACAACACAAAACTGCGTTTTTTCTTCAAAAGTTTTTATCAGTATTTTTGAGTTTATGGTACTCGTATTTTTTTTTAATTTTTAATGGTCATTTGTGGTAACTTAGCGTAAAAAATTATTTTTTCTGTTTCTTTTTTACAATAATAAAGGCAAACATTTTTTTGTTGTATGTCTATGAAAAAAGTAACAAAGTAATAGGCAACTAAACAATTATCAATAATATCATAACTTGTTTTTTTTACAAACGTACATAATTTTTTATGCGTTAATTCATAGTAAAATTAATAAATAGTTTATAGTTGTTCATAACGATAACTTTTGCATTTTGCGTTCTAGGTACTTATAGAAAATTAGCGTATGTATGTATGTAGGTGAAGCGTAAGTTTTATACCAAAGATAAAGGAAATAATATAGTAAATTAATTAGAATATTACATACATACATGGATATTTGTATGTGTGTTGCATGTAGAAACTAATTTGGATGGATTCTGGCAAAACAAAATTCTTTTACACAAACGCTAAAAAGTGCGTGTGTAGATTTTGAAACTTTCTTAAATTTTTTGTAATTTTTTTTTTTAATTTTTCTTTAAATTTGTATGCTTTTTTGCTTTTCATTAACGCTTTTAAATTAATAAATACTTCACATCGTTCGTTTTGTTTTATGTTTTGCAAAAGGATTTTTTTTGTTAGGGGTTTTCTTCAATTTCGTTTTAGCACCAGCATAGGACACTTGCTGCTTTCGTTTGAGCAGCTGCACAACGTGGAAAAAAGAGAGCATAAATCAAGTAGCCAGCAGCGACAGATATTCGTTTTTGCTTTACTATTAGCACTATTTTTTCGAAAGGCGTTTAAAAAAAATTCGTTTCAACAAAAGTATGCAACTATGGTAATGCCTGTTTGGGAATGTTTTTGATTTGCGAAATGTTTCATTCTTTGGTACTGCATGGTGAGTGTCTCAGCCAGCGTTGCGGCATGTCATTTTGCGCACAACAACAACAACAACAACAAACATTGGAGAGATATGTGCTTGAGTGTGTATGTGTGTGCGTGAATGCGCAATGTTGGTCGTTTGTTTTATTTTTGAAAACATAAATGCTCTAATTTTCACAAAACCCCTTGGATTTGGGAGATGAGGTCATGTAGAAATGTGAGCGTTTCACATTTTTCAATTTTTCATTTACTTGGGTCATGGGTTTCTTGTTTATTAATAACAATTTCAGTTAAATTTTCATTATTCGGTTGTGGCTGTTTGAAAATTTTTAATTTGGAGAGTTTTTTGCTGGTCTGCATTGAATAAGGATTTCGGCTTTCTACATGTAAATTTGTGCTGTCATCTGTTGGCTTTTTCTTTATGCTCGTTTTCTTTTTCTCTTTTTTCGCGCTAAGCTATAGACTCAGCAAAAATGTTCCACGAAATTTGCTTGGCCCAGGGTATAGCGCAAAAATTTTTGTTGGCAGCTGCTTAATTACTTTTTCTCTTCAAATTTTTCTTTCTGCATATTGAAAATATCAAAAATTTGTTTTGCTATATTTTTCGTGTTTTATGTATGTGCGTATCGTAATTTGTTTTTTTTTCTTAAGTTTTTTTCTATTACAAGCTTACATTCTAAATTGTTTGCTATTTTTCGCGCTCATATTTTTTAAACGATTTTTTTTGAGTATCGCTATGAGTGCTAGATTCAAAAGTTCACTGGTTTCATCTGATTCCTGCATTAATAATTTCGTTATACTAGTTTCATTCCCCGCCATTTCGTTAACATTCTTTTTCCTAATATTATTTTATTATATAATCTTTTCTTTTTTCGTTTTTCACATATTCCAAAAGCGCTATCTATGGACTATCAAATGTACACAACTGTTAGGGAATTATCGGCAAGTGCACATGCGCAGCTATCAACTTTACATAATACACTAAGTACCTACAATACAAGTTTATGGGTATAGAAATAAGCAATTTTTCACATTTGTTATTGTACAATTACAAGCAAAGGCAATAATGTAGTTTATTATACAATACTTTTTGCTTAATTCGTTTGTGTTCCCTTTAATACAAATTATTTACTGACATTAGTAAATCTTTACAATTTCACGCAAGCGTACAACTACAGCGACAACATTTTTTTCTTTTCCCATTTATAGTTTTCACGACTTTCTCTAGCAACTGCAACTGGTTTTGTCTGTAATCATATTACAAGTATTTCTGAATATATTTGTATGTATGTACATAAAACTGTGTTTTCGTTTTCATATACAAAGCTTACTTTTCTGGCTAATATATTTCTTTGTCCTTCTTATATACTATTGTTTGTTCGTTTTAATTTTCAGTTATTAGGCATTTTTTATCTCCTTTTATTTTCGTTTGTTTCTTCGCCAACCACTTCTACGTTGGTGGCGGTCCATTCGGGTAAGACAACATCGGTTCGAGGCTACGCGCAAATGAATTGGAGAACATGCAGGTATAATCTTCACCGTGGGGCACAAGTGTGGCAACACCCAACAACAGCAACATGAGCGCTTGTATGGGCAACGAGGCACGCGCAACCCGCCCGAGGAAGCGTGCACCGCGCGCAAGTACGGTGGTGTTGATGGCATCGCCATCGACAGCATCGGCATCGGTGGCGTTGGTGGTGCCGCTGTTTTGCCAGTAGAGAGGAAGAGAGGAAAGAGGGAAAATGCATTAATACAAAGTTTTTTTAATAACATTTGAAGTATAAATGCGAATTTAAATTTGTTAAATTTAAGAAAAAAAATTAAATGAAAATGCTATTAAAAACGAATGGCGAAAAATTATGGTTGGTTTCTCAATTGCAAGTCAAAATTAGGCGCAAGATGTTTTGAGCTTCAAAATCACCGTTCAGTTTAGAACACACGCACATATATGTGTGTATGTTTAAAAGTACGAAGAAATTAATTTTAATTTAATTTTGTATTGATTCATTGCATGAAAAAATTTTAACTGTGCCTGAGAAACTGACCACTGTTGTCTGAAACAAGGAAATAAAAAACTTGATTTCGAACTAAAGACAGAAGTACATATGTATGTATGTATTTTTGTCGAGAGATTTGTATGTATGTACATATGTACTTTTTTGTGTAAATTAAATTTCAAACTATAGGACAAACTTGCAATTGAGGTATTCACACCTGCCTGGCTATCAGGTTATCTAGCTAAAAATTATTATTCTATTTTGTTCTTGTAAACTGAATAAAAAATATAACCGCATAACCAGATAAGCTGATAACCAGGTAGGCGTAAAGATCCCAAATAAGTTTATTGATGTACCATGTAAATTACTTGTGAATCATCTCGGTTTTTGGTACAGCTATTTACTCACCAAAATATTATACAAATCATATAAATCATTTAATAAAGATTAAGATTGAGCGCTAGTGCGATTTTTTGCAATAGCATGGCACTTTTTATAGAGCAAAATCAGACTACAACTGCTTACAAGTTTCTAAAATTCAATTCAATTTTAGTGTCATCTAGGGGGTATATTTTTTCGTAAGACTAAAAAATTTGTTGATCAAATCAGACCATAAACACGAATCTTGAAAATAAATCGATCTAAGCGCCACCTGGCGGCGGAATTTTTCTGAAGAACATATCTAATTTCATATATGTATTAAATACATTAGCGGCACCTATCGAGTCCAAATTTAACCATATAGGTGATACCATAAGTACACAGAGTTTGATTTTTTATGTCTGCAAAGAGTTTTTGAGGTTATGTCAAAAATCTAGCATGTTAGCGGGGTATGGACTTTGGTTTTAACAATCGCAAAACATGCATACAAAACTACTGACGGAAAAATGTATTTTGTAGTGACTGTGTAAATTTTACCTCTGACATGCTAACACGAAGGCAACATCAGAGGACACCGGCCTATAAAATGATGTTAGGCGATAAAGGCAGCCTTTGATAATGGAACATTCGCGTTAGACTCGAAGTAAGCCCTTTTAGATGGAGTATCGACAAAAGCGGGTAAGCAGCATGCTGAGCTACAGAAGTGTTTCGGGGAAATAGAGTATGCATGAGACCACTAAAGCCGTTCACAGAGGCACGCCAACGGGTGGGGAGGCCTCCTATCGCCACTAATATGGTTACTGGTGGCTAACAAGATACTAAAAAAAATGGAAGTTGGACCTGCTGAACAAACTACTTATGCAGATGACATTTTCGCGGTAAGTGTCTGTCACTATGCAGCTCAGACATGAGTCAAGCACTTCGATAAAGAAGCACTTCGAGACATACATTTAGAATTAGAGCTAAGCTAGATGGAGTGACAAGTATCTCGGAACAGTACTCGATAGCAAATTCTCGTGGTGGTTCAACGGGGAGAAGAGAGCGAAAATCGCCTCGGTGGCCCTCTATGCCTTCAAAAAGATGCTAGGATGCACCTTGGGCTTATCGCCTTATCTACCCCACTAGATTTTAATGACAGTGTTAGGCAAAAATGAAGAAGAAAATATTTCCTAAAAGATTTACCGTTTTCTCGTGTACATAGCTTTTAAAATTTATCTGCCGTTTATACACAAATTTCGTTCACAAAAAATTAATTTAAACGCCAGATAAATTTTAAAAGTTTCTTGATAAAACGGCACTAAATAGTTTATACGTACATTCTTTGCCGGCGGGCCTGTCGGGCAAGGGCAGTTTGATTGCAGCTCATACAGTAAAAAATAGTATAGTGTAATTGGAAACGAATTTTGGAGCTGCAATTTAAGTCGAAAACTGACGTGGTGGCATGAGGATGGCTGACTCAATAATGTTTACAGACATGGGTTAAAAATGGGCAAGGTAGGCAAGCAGGAACCGGAGTTCAAATTAGACCTGCCGCTCGCCATTTTCTATATTTTTTTTTTGATGGGAATCGAACTAATATGCCACTATTACATTCAAGATTAGCTACCACGTATGTAGCCTGCCATCCATTGAGCCATGTGTATCGCCAACCACAGCCCCTGTTCTGAGTCCGACTTATTTATTTTTAAGTTTGAAAATAGCTATGAGCCGTTCTGACGGGCTATATCACTGATATTAGATACATTATTTGATTAGGGTAAGACATCATCATCCTGAGATAAGTGATTAGTCTCCTGGTAGCAATATATGTACATTACAGGATTGGATTTTAAGCCCAGTGTTTGAAGGCAGAATACTTCTTACGTTTTTATAGAAAATCTCAGCTACCACGAAAGTTTGAAACAAGGAATCCTTTAGTTTTGTTATACATATTTTGAATGGAGTCGTATCGGTGAGAGCTTGTAATGAGTTCTTGAAATTCGAAATCAATTTTTTTTTTCAAATTTATAGGGCCCATTCACACTGTGCCTGACTCGCCAATTAGCATTATACGAGCGGGGCCTTCCCGATTTTTTTGCTTTTCACGCGCATTTCCTTGTCTTTTCAGGTAAGAATGACAGCAAGCCTTTAAATATAATCGGATTTTCTCAAACCAGCCAAAAACACGAGTCAGGCATAACGTTTATGGGCCCTATCTGTTCTGCGTCTACTGGCAAGTAAAAAGTTAAAACTAATAATACATATAGTGCAATTGTGCAGCTAATAATTAAAAAATAAAACAATTTAAAGCATATTAAAATCATTATTAAAGAAAAACTTAGAAAAATAGAAGATTGCCAGTTGACACAGTTCTATAAATAAAAAAATTAGACATGCACGCTTAAATCTACTAATAATAATAAACTACTCAAAGTAAAATTTTAAAATATTTCACGAAAAATAATAAAATTGTTACAATAACTTATAAAAGCTATTTTACAATCTAATAATATTTACTTTGCATTATCAGTGTACGGTGCGGCAGCCTGCATAGAAGAAGATGTAGAGGGTAATGTAGTTTGATCCAAAAGCTGTTTTATTGCAAAACCACAAAACGAAAAAGAAATAAATGAAGAATAACACAAGGAAATTAATAAAAAACGAAAATGAATTAGGTTTCAAATATGACTAATAACTATTTGTATTAAAAATTATTACAATAAAAGATTTACTACTTTTTTTAATTTCCAATCTCAATGTAAAATTAAACAAAATTCCTTTTCCAAGAAGTACACATTTGTGTATGTAATCAGTTGTTTTTTTTTTTTATCAATTTTCACGCCAATTGGTTCACAGATGCTTACGAAAAAGTTATTGAAAATATTTTAATTCATCAATCAATGCAAATTAATTTTTTCCACATTACTACATTAAGGAAATTTTTCTTTACTATTTTTTCGCCCCCAATTTTTACTTACCTCATTCGACAACATATGCAGCGACACGCCCATATTATCACCATCATATCCAAGCACAGCGCCCAACTTTACGATATAGATGCCAGAGAGGCGACGCAGTGATTGTAAACGCAACCGCAAATCTGTCAGCCTGGAAAGGGTTCTTCGATTTAATGCGAATGTTAGTGAACTTACGAGATATTCAATTGGATGAAGTGTTAGAATGGGCGGACGAAAAGTTTCGAGTTTAAACAAAAAAGTGCAAAAAACCAAATACGCAACCAAAAGAACGCCAACAAGAACAACAAGAAAGCGTTCATTCCAATTTTGTGTTTTTTCGGAAAATTTTTTTTTTTTGTGATTTTGTTAAGCAAAAAGTATATAGTAATTTTGTTTAAACAAAAATATGTATGGAGTTATAACTATAAAATGTAAAGAGAATAATCAAAAAGAGTTACGAGTAGACGATAGTAAGAGTAATTAATATTACAAACGGAATGGCAGCGGAAAAATCTAAAATAAATATGATTGTACACCAGTTTTAAATATGAGTAAAAATGGTTAAATATAAGCTCATAGGAAATTAAATATGTTACTCAAAATAGGATTATGTTACTCTAGTAAGCACGTACATAGTATGTATATGTGTTTTTTTTTTTTGTGATGTAAAAAGTTTTTTAGATGTGATATATGAAATATTCGCCAACTGCATTTCTTTTTTTTACTAATTTTAAAGCTTTAAGTCCCAAATGAAATGAAAATCGAAAGCTTAATGAAGGTTTGCTTAAAGCTTAAAGTATGTAAAACTATAAAATGCTACAGTCAGTTTGAAGTTGAGGGCGCTTTTTCATATTCTATTGTTCCTAAGTGTGAAGTGTCGCACTGTTAATAGCCTAAATAAAACGTTTCCGAGATCTGTATACAACCGAGCCCTCACCCACGCTAGCTTAGAAAATGGAAGAAATTTTCAAAAGAAGCACACTCAATTCGAACTTTTTATTGTCGACGTAGGTTTGGGAACGAAATAGCCGTTGAGATGGCTAGATACGATTCGGGAATGCAGATCATCGAGGCGGATAGCTCTCTACAACCACCGATTTGTGATCTACTGAGAAAAAATTAGGAGTACATCAAAGCCAAAAAAAATGACCTACGGAACAATCGAGCCGACTGTGAAGTCTCAAGGTCTTTATGGCCGAGACATAACAAAGAATGAATTAAAGAACTTTTTACTTTAAACAAATCCGCAATTAGAATTTTTGCCAGCGTCATACACTGTGCTATTGCACCAATACTCCAACAATAGCCAATACCAACAAGTTCTCTCTGCAGAAGTTGTCGACATCAGAAAGCGGAGGAATGTATTCCTACGACTATGTCCAGCTCTCCAGACAAAGCGACACTGGTAATTGGGAGCTCGGGTTTTCCCCAGCTTGGCAGAGGTAGTGAAAGTTAAACTATCAAACCTCAACAATTTCATACGTGACAGTGAACGTTTCAACAGACAATATGACACCTTGGAATAACCCCGGCTAATTTGCCTCCGGTTTGAAAATTGTACAAGTTTTCCCAACCTAGCCTATTTTAGGCAGCTAGAGCGCGTACAACGAACTACCCGTATTTGTATTGGTAAAGCATTGGGGCATGTTGAACATAATTTCTGTTTATATTGCAAGCAGAACTACTGAAGCACGGTTTGGCTCAGGAAAACCGGAACCTAGCAAGCTGAACTGCTGGACATTCTCAACTTCTTTTGGGTGTTGATTTCGCCCCTGAATACACAGAGCACTGCGTCACTGCAACGGATCCAAGCATATTTCTCTCTCCACACATTCTCTTAAAGAATGATTGGGTGGGGCGAGTTGCCTGGAGGGAGGGAGCAGTGAATTTTTTCACGGATTGGCCATGAGCATTCAGAAGTGCAATTAAAGAACCAGTAGATATACTGCTCAATGATGTGACGTCAATGAGAGATGGCCAAGCGGCAACCATTGCTCTGATGCGCTTAAAATTTGTCAGGGTGCGCCTGAGAGAACCCTCTTAATTGCGTCGAAATGTTTTGTAGTTATTAGATGTTTACCAGACCACAGTGGCATTGCGGGAAACTGCAAAGCTGACGAGTTGGCGAAAATGCGGACCCTTTAACATCATGTCAGCTCAGTAAACGTAGAGCGCAAACCAGAACTTATTAAATTTCAAGCTCTCTCTGGCCCACGATTGATCGGAGGCGGTCAAAGAGGCTATTAATGCTATTTACAATCTCTTCGACATAGTTAATTTTTACTGGCTCCTGCGACATTGTGGTATTCTGCAAATGGTGCAACTGATCTGAAATAGTATTAGGAGAAGAGGATCAAGTTGGGGAAATGGCTAGATCAGCTAACAACAGCAGTTGGACAAATCTGCACAACTGCGCTGTATTGCGCTCATTCTGGCTACTGCTCGATGTATGAAGACCACAACCAGCTTGATAAAGCTAGGGTTTCCTAAGAAAGCGGTGCCGCAATATGATGCTCGACATAAAGCGGTGAAACGTCATCTAAACGTCGTCTGTGCAAACCCATTGTTTTGGGTACCTAGAGAGCGTCGATCGTAAGAAGATCGCCTTGTATACTCACCGCTAGCGACATGTCACGGCCGTAATATTGCGGAAACCCTAGCATAAGGCTATCAAAGCCGAACGTTAGGCTTCTCAAAGAATACTAATAGAAGACTTGACCATTGACCACCCCGCATAACGCTTTTTTCAGAAGCTCTGGAGCTGAGGCAGATATAGAATACAGTACTACCTGTACTCTGGAGAAAATGCCTTAAATTTTTGCGGGACCACTTTTTCAAGAGCTAAGACAGCTTAGCTTCACACGAAAATTAGGAAAGTTTAAAGACATGAATAATATGATTTTTAAGCTTTAAGGAAATGTACATATGTATGTATGTTAGAACTAAGGCCGAAAAAACTAAGTAAGTTTTAATGTTAGTAAAATTTCGAACATACACAATTTTGATTCCAAACAAAGCACTAAGACACGATGATGGATGTGTTTTAGAAGTAACAACCAACTTAATTTTATAAAATATCTACTACTTATAATAAAAGAAAGGTTTAAAAACTAAAGTATGTACTGCTTTCTACGTCACAAATATTACGATTAGTAAAATAATATTTGTTTTATTTTATTGTTGAACTCTCTACGCTACGAGTTAAATTATTATTAAAATATAGTCTTCACTGCTAGTACTACACTACTTAGAGAGAGTGATATTTCTAATATTCATCACAGCCCATTCTTAGCAACTTTCTTTTGATTACTCGCTTCCTTAATTTTTCTCAACACAGCAGAAGATCTTTATTCTCTTTGAACTTTCCAATTTAATTTTTTTTTTTTTTCAATTTTCTCTGCACTACTATTATTTTATGCTCACTTCCGAACGTATCAACAATTTCTTACACAACTTTTGTTTTCGTACAACCCCCTACTTTAATCGTTCCGCCCTGCGGCTTGGCCCATACGCCCACTTACCTTGCATAGGTGTGCGTCGATTCAGTGCTCGCCTCATCCACAGTTCTCAACAGCTGATCGGCTGCATCTTGTAAACTCACCACACGCGGTTCACAGCGTTCCAACTCGGAGCGCAATTCCTTGAATTTACGGAATTTCGCCTCCAATACGCTACGTTCCTCAGTCAAATCTACAGGTTCCGAAGATTTAATATTTTGCTCTGTCTGTTGCAACCAAGCGCACAGCTCATCGATTATCTGATGGAATTCACTGTTACCCATTAGGGCAGTTTGCAGCAGACCCTGCCATTTGGTAGCTCTAATACAAACTGCATTCCAACGTTCGTTGTCGGCTTCGAGCCGATCGCGCAGTTGACGCGCCTTTTCGGTGTCCAATGTGTGTGTGGCCAAATGATCGCCGACGACATTCAAACTCATCACAATCGATTTGTGACTTTCGAGATCGAGCAGGAATTCACGATGATCTTGCACAACATCTTCGAGTAGTTCAATGTTTGAGGGTGGTGTGGATTGTGCGTTTTGTGTGCCTTCGGCAAATTGCAGCCACTGCTCGAGTCGCCACAAATCGTTGTCGATCTGTTGCCAATTGCGTTGCGTGCAAAGCGGACATGTCAGGCGACCGACCTCACTGTGTATTTTGTGGGGTAGAAGGAGTGTAAGAGAGAAAAGAATTAGTTGTGGGTATAGACATTTTAGGAGAGTTTATGGAATAAGATTTCAATTTGTTAGTGTTACTATTAGCGGCGAATTAGCGAAAATTCGGCTGAGTTTTATTTACACTTTTAAAAACTATCGAAAAAGGACAATATGTTGAGGAATATAAAATTTTAAGTTTTTAGAAAGGGATAAAATAATTTTAATATCGATACAAAATATATCGATAATGATATCAATATATGTACATGTATATGTAAACAAGAATATTGATGCCTATAATTAAGTCGATCACAACATTGAAGAATATATCGATGCAAGTCAATAAATATCGATAAATATTGGTAAGAAAATCGCTAAATGTTGTTAAAAAAACGATAACAATATCGATTTGGAGTCGAATAAGATTTATATTGATAGAAAGCTATTTATTTTGATAAATACATACATATATGTATCGATAAAAATATCGATGATTTTAACGTTGATAAATATTAGCTTTAAAATTGCTTTTCATACATTTGTTTATGACGATAAGGAAGAGAATGTTGAGAAATAAATGTATTGTGGCAATAGACAAATTTATTGCTATTTATATTGCCATTTGTACGTATATTTATCGATAAGTTCATCGATATAAATATCGACAAATATGTAAAAAATATCGATAAATATCTACATTAATAGTGATATTGATCTCCAATAATATTCAAGTATTTTTTTTTAAAGTTTTCCCTAAATTTATCGATTTACAGAAAACGTTGACAGATATACCGATAACAATACCAAACAATATATATGTAAAAATATCAAAAAATATTGACAGTTATCGGAAAATATATTGACAACATTATCTTGACAACGTCAATTAATGTCTTCTACGACATCAATAAATATATCGATAAGTTCTACTCACTAAAAGTTTATATATTACAATTATTAAACACAAAATATCAGCGTAAATAAAACTCATACCATTGTATTTATATACGTGTGTATGTATTTATGTATGTATGTAGGATGTGTGTGTTAGATCTATATAAAAGTTATAAGTGTGAACGATAAATTTAGAAAAAATGCAAGTTTTTAATATATGTATGTTGGTAGGGTTAAAATTACGGTGGCACTTACTGTGGACAGGTCATTTTGTAAGCAGCAGGAAGCGCGCTTCTGTTAAACATTTATATGTGGGCATGAATGCGTATTGCGTTTGAGAGCGTGACATGAAGCATGTTTTCAGGCGTGTGTGTTAATTTATTTCATTTTTTATTTAATAATTTTTGTTTTCACGTGTGCATTTTTGTGTATCGAGTGTAAGTAAACAAGAAAACAGAGAAACGGATATGAGAACCCTACACCAATTCTATGTACTTATTATTTACATATTTTTAAAACAGCTATCTATTTTTTTTTTCTAAAGTAACACACAGCTATCCCACTATCCCCACCTCACTCACCTTGATTTCTGATCTTGCTGTTGACGCGTCTTCCACTGCGAAAGTAAAGTGTCAAAGCGCAATGACAATTCTGCTACCGTCTCGACTTGCGCCTCCTTGTCGTTTGCTTGACATTCGCTCAGCAGCAGCTGGCTCAAATGCTTGACTAGCTCGGTAGACGATTGCGCATTGCCGATGAGTTTCGACATCTTTTGTGGACCCGGCTTGCGCGTCTTGTCACAGATGGTGCGTTGCAGCTCATCTAGATTTGTTTGGCACTCCTTGATCGCTGTCTCCAGCTCCATAATGTAGGCGTCCTTGGCCGTGATCGAAGTTTCGCGTTGCATTGGCGCCTTGCGAAGCTTACGCTGTGACAAAGTATTCACTTGCACGCCAGCATCGGCCTCTGAGACGCGCGTTGCCGAAATGACCGCTTCCGCGGCAGCACCAGCTGCAGCAGCAGTGGCTGCGGCCATCTTTGAGGTCCATTCAGTTTTGATTGTTACAATGCGTGTTTGCAGCTCACGCCAAATTGTCGTATACTGTGTGATAAGCGTGATGATACGCGTAAGCTCGTCCTGCTTCGCCTTAGTTTTAGTTTCTGCGCCCAGTTTGTCGGCGCTTTCAACTTTTTCAGCGGCTTGTTTCAATCTGTCCTCGAGGCTCTCGATACGCTTAAGCGTAGCTTGTGCCTCCGCGGGTGTCTTCGGTTGTAGCTTCTGCAGTCTCTCGAGCTCACTTTGAATGCCCGTCAGCGCTTGAACAGCCTCCTGTTGCGCCTTCTCGAAGTCTCGACGCAGTTTCACATCTTTGTCGATCACATCAATGACGGCATGACAGCGTGGACCCAATTGGCGCCACTTGGCCAACATAACCTTTGTGGGCATTGTGAGATTCTGTATGTTCTCCGGGTCGATGCCAGCGCTCATCATCAGCTTGCCGTAAGTGTGCCCGAGCTGATTGAGTGGCGCTTCTTGTATCTCCAGCTCAGCCAACTTTGCTTCGACGGCCTTCTGACGCGCAGCTGCCTCCTCTTTTGTCAAAGACGAGAGGTCCCGTTCGAAGCCAGCAATGTCCGACTCTTGCTTGCTCAGCCATGTCTTGTACTCGGTTGTGAACTTGATCAGTTGCTGCAACAAATTCCATGTGGAGAGTATGCGCTGCTTGCGTTCGGCTGATTGCTGACACACATTCTTCCAGCGCTTTTCGAGATTTTGTGCTGAGACGCCCAAATTCAAGGTGTTCACATGCGAGCGCCAAGTGTCTGCGTCGTTCAAGAGCATTTCAACTAAATTAAGAACCTCACCAACGTTACTGCTGTGATTCTCAATGGAGCGTTGTATCTTCTCGTGCTCCTTCAACTTCGCTTCTATCACTGGCGGTGTGTATGACTCAAAGGTGAGTGGCTTGTCTAATTCGGTCTCAACTTCAAACATCCAGGCGCGTATTAAGGCAATGCGTTCTTCCAAGCGCTGCAGCGTCATCTTCAAATCGCCAATCTTGTTAGCGCGCTGTTTGCTCAGGTACTTCAGTCGCTCCCAGCGATCAATTAACATGTCGGACTTTTCTTGCACTTCCAGGCGTATGGCATCTGCGTTCTGCGAATTATCCGTGTAGAGTGAAATCAGCTCGCGTCCCGTTGAGAGCAGCCATTCGCGATCTTTCTCGCGCAACTGCAACTCGGCAGTGACTTGCTTGTCCAGTTGACGCGCTGCATCTTCCGGGTTGGCAATTGCTGAAATATCTGAATCACGCTCAACGCGGTATTCCAGTCCGCTCAGCCAATGCGCTAGCCGCTCGTAGCGGGTATTGAAGAGCGCATGCAATGACAAGCGCTCCTCGATGGTGTTGATCAGTGTTGAAAGCTTGTACTCGAGGTCGGCGTGTTGCTGCCAGTGCAGCCAGACCTTCTGCCGTATGGCTTTCATATCGTGCGGGCTAATGCACTCCTTGAGTTCTTCTTGCGTGACATTAAGTCCTTCCAGCTCTTGTGTGAGCGTTGAGAGGTGCACTTGCTGCGCGCGCAGCTTGCTAAGGCACTCTTGGATGGCATTCGAGCTAGTGGGTAACGACGCATTAGTATCGGCTAACAGTTGTTGGATTTTGTCAAATTCAGCATCGAGTTGCGCAACGCGGTGCTCATACAAACTCGCCAGCTTTGAAATTTTCACTAGAAAACCGAACCATGTTTCAAGCGCCGCCTTCAAGTTGTTAATGCGCTGCGCCACGCTCGACTGTTCCATTCGTATGGAGGTCGCGAGCGCATCATCGCAAAAGCGCAGCAAATCTGCCTGCTGCTCCTTTAATTTCGCCAACATCGTTTCGCCTGCGGGCAGCTGTTGCAACAACTCTTCCAACCGCTGTTTGAGCCGCGGCACACGCTTCAGATGTATGTAACGCAGCTGCAAGCGCGTACGTTCCTTTTCGCGCTCCTTCAGCCACTCGAGCAGCGCAGCCAAATCGGTGCGATATGCATTCCAAGCGGACATGCGGCGTTCCAACTCGCTGTTGCGCTGCATAATACGTGAGAGCGTTTCATTGTGCATATTTGTTAGCAGTTTGAATTGCTCGGCGAGCGCAGGCTCGAGTTGCTGTTCGGCTTCAGTGTGCGTGGCCAGCACATTTTGCTGTGAGATAAGCAGATTTTGATGTATCTCGCACAGATGTTGCTGTTCCTTGAGACTCGTGTAGTCCTCGGGTATATTGCATGCAAGGAATTGTTGTACGTGTTGTAAGTACTGACGCCACAGCTTCAGCGCCTCAGTACTATTTTGACTGCGTAGCAACCGCGTGGATAGACGATGGTACTCCTGGAAGGTTTCCTGGAAGATCTTCTGCCACAGCTCTAGCACTTCAATGATAGTGTTGTCATCGTCATTGCTGCTGCCGCGTTCGGTTGCTGTATTTTCTATATTTCGTTCGTGCAACTGCTTCAGCTCTTCCTCGGTGCGCGCCAATGTCTCCAGGTGTGCGCGCAATGCCGCCAACTGCTCTTCACTGGGCACGCCGGCAACAGCGGCCTGTGCTTGCCGATCAACGTCCTGTAAACAACGAAGAAGAGGCATTATTTTTTTATGCTACCAAAAAAAAAAGAATTAAAAAAAAATCAATGCATGAAAAAAGTTTGAAGCGACAGCGCTAAATGCATTCAACCACTGCGGCGTCTATTTGCGAAAAGAGGCATTCACCGCTCGCACGTTTGTTTTATTCTTTGTGTCACATTTTGTTGTAATTGCAGTAGCCTGCATTATTAAATTGGCAGCTGTGTATGTTACTTGCATACCAATTACCTTAAATTACAATACAAGTAGAAACACTGTGGCGGAATGTCTAATAGCCAAGTCGGTGCTTAAACTGTCCAAACAGTAGAGCGGGTCGCCCACAGCCAGTTGGCAAACAACAACTAACTTACAAATATTCAAATTTATGTAGACTTCTTTCCTAATCAGTCCTTGATTTGTATTGCTGCCTTCGCTTGGCCAATTTACAGGCTTTTAAGGTAATTTTCAAAAAAGTTTCACTTCCTATAATTTGATAATGACCTCACAGTCTAGCAGAGTACTATATATGAATGTAGATAAATACGCGTATGTTTGCAGCCGCGCTCAAAGTCAAATTTAATCAATGCAAACAACTGATTTACATACTACCACCTGCTCCCAGCAAAAAATCTGGAATCGCTTCTTGTGGTAATATGTTTGCCTGAGAAACTAATGTGGAATCGAAATAAATTGGTAAGGGCTTCCCTTTTCGCTGCTAGATTACTTTAACATGAGCATGTCATTGGCGGTAATGGCTAGCAGACGACTATCCATTCCTCGTAATGGGTTAAAGAAGCGAAAAACTGTTTAGATATTCTAAGTAATAACTTCAAGAACATGTTTCCACTTAAAGCATGTCGCCCATGTTAACGTAATGTCTTCTAGAAGCGAAAAGAGAAGCGCTTGCCAACTTTTCTTTCGATTCCACATTCATTTCTGAGGCAATCATGTTTTTTGCTGGGTTGTGCAACAACTGTATTTCGATGCGTCTCAGCTCAACTCAACTGGCAAGGTGAATGAAATCCTTGCAGTGTTTAGAAATTCGCGTT
This sequence comes from Rhagoletis cerasi, assembly GCA_029783565.1. NCBI lineage: Eukaryota > Metazoa > Arthropoda > Insecta > Diptera > Tephritidae > Rhagoletis > Rhagoletis cerasi. The sequence continues at coordinate 516 of JAPVRG010096333.1, read as the reverse complement.
TCATACAACACATTTACTCTTAGTAATTCTCTTTACATGCACATACGTACATATGTATGCACATACATTACATATGTATACATATAAGTGTGGATGTTTGCATACCCAATTACCTATAGTGAAAGCTGTTTTACACATATGTACATGTGTATAGGGTGGCGTGCATTAACACTCGCGGAAATAGCGCCCGGCCGTTGTTTAAAATTCTTTAAGAAACAATGTCTGTGGGTGTTATTTTTCTTTCTTTTTATGTGGGCCTTATTTCGAAGCATTCACATTTTCATGCATCTAAATCCCATATATTCAAATAATTAATTAAAACTAATTTAATGATTTTCATTTGGAATTCAGATTCATCCAAAAACTTCAAATTCAAATTTCAAAAGAAAATTAGCACATGAACAAGTTAAAGGTATGTATACTTTTTTCGATTGTCGCACAATTTTTCGTCAAATTGGACACATAATGTTTTTATTACAGCCCAATCTTATATTCACGCACGTCGGCAATTTACTG
>JAPVRG010096331.1:0-18897 GCA_029783565.1 Rhagoletis cerasi | reverse complement strand
CACTTGCCAAGTCTGCCATGACAGCCGCGTCTGCCTAAAGCTGGCTTAGTATCCTTTGCAGTCAAGTAGTCCATTATTGCTCTATTTACGCTAGCTTTACGCACAAAATTAACATTTGAATAAATGCATGGCTTTGGAATTGAGAAAGTACGAGTGCACTTATGCGCAATATGTATGTATGTATGCATGTGCATGGTAGATTTTTAGGAGTAATTTTTGAGGACGAGTTGTGGTTAAATTATGTATTTCAAAATAAATGCTAGAAATACTGAATATGATTGATAAATTGAACCATTAAAGAAGTTTTGAAATTCGACTGTACGTGATGCGAAAACTTTCTAGAACTTTATGCAATGAATATATTTCATAGAATTTTAAGTGCAGTAATAATATATTTTAGTTCTTTTTAATACAGATACATGTCTGTGGCGTTTTGATAGAACAACTTAAGTGACTTTGGAAGGTTTGACTTTCGATTAAAACATAAAAAATTTCCGTTTAGAAATTTTATATTTTTATTAAGCTTTAAGGAGAAAATGGGCTAACTCAAGATAAGTTGTTTTATCAAAATGCCACAGCTATATATGTATATATGTACATTAGAGTGGTTCAAAAAAAAATTTGTTTTTAAATCCATAAGCGCTACTTCAAATTATTGTTATTTGTGATAAAAGAAGAGAAACGTTTTTTTTTTATTTAAAAAAAAAAAAAAAGTTGTTCTCAATTTTTTTATTTTCGTGACAAGTTAAAATGCAGCTAGAAATGTTGTTTTTACATGTAATTATTTTGGTATTATTGGGAAATATTCCCTTAATTATATGCCTGTCTTGGACAGTTGGAATGGGCCTGTGCCCGAAAATATGCTTTCGAAAAGAGATTACTAAAATTAAAACGTTAATACTGAACGATTTACGCATTGTTATGGGTTGGAAATTATTACCGGAGGGTTTCTGGGATTCCTGATTAGGAATCTGAAGTCAGTTTTTCAAAATTCAAAATGGCGGATCCAAAATGGCGACTAATTTTTTTTTTTTAAATTGCTGGATTTGTTCGAAACTCGGCACTTGGGAGTTTTGGGGGTCGCTGATTACGAATCTGAAATCAATTTTTTAAAATTCAAAATGGCGGCTCTGTTAAGGAGATCACCTTTTTAAAAAATTACTAAAATTAAAACGTTAATACTGAACGTTTTAAGCATTTTCATGGGTTGAAACTTGTTACCGGGAGGTTTCTGGGTTTCCTAATTAGGAATCTGAAGTCAGTTTTTCTATATTCATAATGGCGGATTCAAAATGGTTATAAATTTTTAAAAATTTACTGGATTTGTTCGAAACTCGGCACTTGGAAGTTTTTGGGGGTCGCTGATTACGAATCTGAAATCAATTTTTTAAAATTCAAAATGGCGGTTCAAATATGGCTTTAAATTTAAAAAAAATTACTTATATTAAAACGAGTTCCAAGTTTCGAAAGAATCCAATCATTTTTTAAAAAATTGATCGCCATATTGGATCCGCCATTTTTAGTTTTGAAAAGTTGACTTCAGATTCGTAATCAGCAACTCTGGAAACTCCAGAGTACCAAGTTTCGAGAGAATCTAAACATATTTAAAATAATTGATCGCCATATTGAATCCGCCATTTTTAATTTTGAAAAGTTGAATTCATATTCGTAATCAGCGATCTCAAAAACAGCTTGGTGTCAAGTTTTAACTCATTGTAATGCTTAATACGTTCAGTATCAACGTTTTAATTATTGCATTCCCTTCTCAAAAGCATATTTTCGGGCGCCAGGCCCGTTTTAACTGTCCAATACAGACATGTAATTTAGGGAATAATCTCCAATAATACTAGAATAATTATATATAAAAACAAAATTTTTAGCTGCACTTTAACATGTCACGACAATAAAAGAAATTGAGAGCATCTACTTTTTTATGAAAAAACGACCAGCGCGACCTCTAAAAAAAGTTTGTTTTCAAAACAAAAAAATACGTGTCTCTTTTTTATCCCTAATAACAATAGTTTGAGATAGCGTTTGTGAATTTCCAAAAAGAGTGTTTTTTTGAACCACTCTAATGTACATAGATTTAAGGAGGGAGTAATTGTGAAAATTTTCATAGTTTTTGATAGGAGTTAGTTTCACTAATTCAATTGACTTGATCATTCACTTGATCCACATGGAATGTAGGCAACATCGCACCACCGAGAAACTCTCTTGCTGAACGCTCCAAGTCGGAAAATAGAACTAGAGCCGGATGGTATTTGATGAGCATCGACTTTGCAATTAGAGGACTTCACGATATGGCCTGGATAATATACGAGGGGTGAGGCGAAAACCAATTCAATGTTTGCAGTTAAAGCCAAGCTTCACTAAATTGGTAGGAAATAACTCGTACGTCTGCAGAAATTCTACAGGAATGTAAGTTGGCGCTGAACTCGCGAAATTAAATAAGATTGAAATCCCGGAAACAGTGGTCTGCATGGAAACGAAATGGCTGCCGAATTGGCGAAGTGCAAAGCTTCGGAGCATCCAATTCACTGGCAGCAATTATTGAGCTTAGCATAGCAGGGACTGTGAAGTACATCAACGATCTCATGAGAACCATTGGTGCTCTATGGATTTCTGAAAAAGAGCTAATGCGTGATTTCCACAGGAGTTAAATGACAAACTTTTTTTAATTTTTAATGACACGTTACATACTTAACATATGTAAGCGGTCGTAAAATCGATACCTGCTTCCGGCCTACCATTCCTCCTTGGAATCCTTTAGAATCATCCTAATTAGAGGAAAAGGATATGCATAAGTTGATAAAGCGTTTTTTGTACGAGAGACGCCCGCAAAAGCTCACTGCACGGCTTATGTGGATCAAACTAAAATAAAAAATCAAGAACCTTCATATACTGCATATATTGCTGGGTATCCTCTTACAAGGCAAATAATTAGCCATACACGCTTAATTTCTCGTGAAGATTAGTCTCAACCCAGGAAACATTTTTTTATATATCAACTGGAGACGCATTTAATATTAAACAGTTCTCTCAAATCTCAACCGTAAATTCTCAACAGCTACTCTATAAGATTTTCTTATGGCCGATTTCATAATAAAATTAAAGAATCATTTAAAATTTAAATGATGCTTTATTTTGCCGATGGATTTCATAAATCCACTTTAAAGATAAGGGCGCATTTAAGAGGCACAATACATTTAAATGGCACTTTAACTAGAAGGAAACTTTTGTAAAAGGAACTTTAAGTGTTCCATTATGAAATCGACTATTAGTTATCAAGTTGAGAAATTGGTAACTCTCCACTTGAGCTCAAAGAAATTTCTCCTTTCTCCTTTTTCGTTTTTTTTTTTTAATTTTTCAGTTTTTCCACAAACATTAAAACATATCGAGCCCTAACCCCCAAAAAAACGTAAGCGAATTTGTGTCAAAATTTTCTTTGTGATGCAGAAATGCATCTAGATATCCAGGAAAATTTTTGCATAAAAAAATTTTTGAAAAAAATTTCGCTTACGTTTTTTTGGCGATTAGAGCTCGATATGTTTAACGGCTGCAAAAAAATACATGTAAATAAGTGCAGCTGGATTAATTTATTTATCTCAAATGGTAAGGAACGTTGAAACTTAACTTGAGAATTAAGAGTTTATCAAACGTTGGAGAATATTTTTTCTGTGTTTGCTGGGAAGCGAGTTATTGCGTTGGGAGGCATCAGGAGCAGATTTTACCACTGAATTTGAAGAGTCTATAACTTTGAAAAAATTTTAATCTTTTGTGTACCAGTCGTTTTAAAAAAATTTGAAAAAAAGCGCGAATTTGAAAAAAAATCTTCAATTTTTACATCAATTTTAACTTGTAACCGAACTTATGGCACGTCTAATTATATCGAAAGCTGTATCAATTAATACACTTATGGTTCACTTACTAAAAGAATATCATAAAAAAATTGGAATATTTGAGTTAATGATGCAGAAACAATCGTTAATAATAACTAATCGTTCAATCATACTTCATATTGCGTAAAAGCTGCATGCTGCAATCCTTTGTAAACGAAAACTATTCCAATGCGAATGCAATGCAATGTAAAAGTTGAAATCGTACAACTTTTTTTTCATTCGGCACTCTCAGTAATAGTTACGCTTCAAATATAATTGAACAAAAATATTCTCTAAAAAACAGCAATCAAAATAGTAAAGCTTTAGAAGTGAGTATATAAATTCTCATCGTTACTATGCCCTGCCTAGGTCAGTTAGTCCATTACGTGCATTGATCGAGGACATCTAATATCACCTGTCTCCACTCCGACATCCTTCAAATCCACCACAATGCTCCTAACTTTAAATTAAAATACACACATTTATACATACATACACTCCTACATACTACGTTTGTATGTACAAAGGACAATTTCAATGCATTCAAAGTCAACATAAAAAGTTAAGGTTTAGAAATGCATCTCGCCAAAAGTGAATAGGAGATATATGTGTGTATTTAACATTTTGATTTATATATTTCTCCGAATGCCAAAACCACTAAAGTCAATTGGTTCGGTTCGTTAAAAATCCACACAATACAACTATGCAGCCAATTAGGGCACTAAAAATCGTATTTGTTTTTACTACGAAATGTTTTCGCTTTTATTTTTATTTGCGCAATAACTAAATTTGATTCTATTCAGGCGAAACGAAGTGCCATGGTTTTTTTTTTGTCGGACAAATATGCTTTATATTTTTCGGTTATTAAGATACATACATACACATACAACACATATGAACATTTGTACATACATATGCAATTTTTATTGGTCAGATTTAGAAGCAGGAAATAGAAAGGCGCATGCAGCAGAGCAGCGTGATTCAATAAATCAAGTTTTTTGTGCAATAATCGATTTTTATTTGCCTTCTGCCGCATTTGTGCGATGTTTTTGCTTGAGAATAACAAAAACTCAAATGAAGTTCATATAGCAGTTATAATTGAATATGTTGAGGTTGAAAAGTTGATTGATTTCCTTGATTTAGCTTTGCCTTTTATCACAAATGATGGCTTAGGATTTTGCCTTAAGGATATTTTCTAAAGAGTACAGAACAAAGCTCATAGTATTTAAATGTGATACGATTGGACGAGTATTTTTTTTTTTGATTATGTGTAAAACATTTTAACGGTATAACTTTTACTGAACATAAAAAGAAAACATCCCGATACCAAAAATACTTTATAAATAATAATAACAGAACTTAAGTACGCGCTAGATTGGAGCTTCAATCATCTGAAGAATGGCTTAATGCAGTAAATGATCTCGTCTAGTAACTGGGTTGGCAATCTACGTGCTATTAGAATTCAGCGCTGAAATACTTTTGGAATAATAGTAAAGTCTTATTACATTCTCATTATACTAGAACCCTAAGGGATGACGGCTACCCGCCCGGCTACCTGGCAGCCTGTCTGCCGACACAAGCTCTATGGAACCGGGCACCGGCTTGTGTGAGAGCCCTGATAAGCTGCATATACACTTAGCCGGGTATCCGTAAACCGAAACATGTGAAACGGCGCTAAAGACCTCTTTCAAGGAACAAAATATTGCTCTTCGAAGGAACTACCTTAGCTGAGTGTGCAGCGCCTGCCTGCAGCGTAGATTGAACAAAGCAACCCCGCAAGGTGGCGCCCATTCAAAACTGCTTTGAATCTTTTCGAGTGATTGCCTATGCAGACGATGTGGCGCTTATGGTTAAGACTGGATTTCTAAACGCCTTATACGTTCTCAGCCTAGGTTACCTAAACGTGGTGACTAAATGGGTGGCTAACAGCGGTTTCGCCGTCTATGATAGCAAGACATACTGTCTGCTAGGGTGAAGTACTTTGGGCTGATCCTGTAAAGGAATATATTGTGGAAATCTAAGATTAAGAAAAGAGTGAGAGGAGTTATTGGTAAGAGATGGCGTCTCTCCCTTTAAGTAATTTCTAAGACTATTATTTTTTATGGATTTCTTGATGCTGAAAGCTGCCTGAAGTACCTACAAAGGGGCTAGCCTCATTGCTGGATGACTAGCTAGCTCAGCGTCTGGACAACTATAAAAGTTTTGAGGATTTCGATTACGTGCCTGATTACTCAAATTTCTACGTCTCTGAATTGCCTCCAAGACGCTTTAGCTTAAAATTGGTGATGGGGTGCCTGACCTCCGCTCAACTATGCTGCTCATTCTAACTCTCGATTTTAATGGTGGTTCTGACAGGTCACGGTCCGAATGGAATTTACGCAGCGAGAATAAAAATTACGCCTAGGCGATGATACTAGGGAGTTCAGATTTCTCGAGGCTAACAATGAAATTTTAATTTATAACCAAACCCGATGTCGTCTCGGCGATTAAACGAGCCAATCACGAAGTTAGAAAGTCGTCTCTTTGGAATCGGCAAATAGCACAGGATTGTATATTATTGGTCCCGTTTTGCTTAGTGAATGGTGTTAGGACCGGTTAATTGTGAAGAAATCATCATAAAACTCAATTTTGGTCGCTATTTAATGATTTTTTTTAAGAATTGGATAGCATTATAAGACATTATATATTAATATTGATGCTTAAATATTAAAAGTTTAAAAAGCTTTCAATAAAAAGGACCTCTCGTTTGTAAAAAAAGTTAAATCCAATTATAAAAAAAATTAATCAATAAACAAAGCGGGCAACTTACATTGAAATTCGTGCTATTACAGGGAATAGTACCTACATAAGTATTTAATTAACACAAGTACTATAAACAATTTAAATTTCGTCAAAGTTTATATAGTTCACAAAATAAATACACACATATGGGTCAATCCACGTCAACTCGACCAGTGGTTGGAATCGACCATTTCTGATCTGGATGAATTTTGGACAGAGCTTTTGTAGCATATAACAAAGTTCTGCCAAAGGAAAAAAATTTAAATTGTTTTTTCGAATGTTATTCAAATCCTAAATTTCACAACTTCCGAGATTATGCAAGCTTATTTTTTTGAATATCTCAAAAATTATTATAGTTACGAAAATGGTTCTGGTTAATTTTTAAGGTGATATAAAGATATAAAACAGAAAATTCGGAAAATAAAAAAAATTTAGTTTTGAAATTGAAAAAATCGTAGAAGGAAAAACTTGTAAAAATTGATTGTTTTTTTTAAATATGAGTTTTGAAAAAAAATAAATTTAAATTAAATTCATTTCTTAAAAACAAAAAACCCTGAAAATTTCAGGATCTTTTAAGGTCAGTTAAAAAAAATCGAGCCAAAAATTTATATAAGTTTTTGCTATTAAGATTTTTAAAATTTTAAAATTCTGTAATCTTCTTATTTTTCGAAAGTTTTTTTTTAAACATATTTTTATATAGCCCCAAATATCACCTTCGGAAGCGAGACCGGAACTATTTTTGTATCCATAACAGTGTTTGAGATACTCAATAAATAAACAAAAAATAAAATCGCCAAATCCAGGAAATCGTGAAATTTTGAACTTTCAAAAACATGTTTATTTTTTTATTTTTTTCTTTGGCAGAACTTTGTTAGATTATAAAAGAAAAGTGCTTACCAAAGTTCATCCAAATCAAAAATTGTCGATTTGACATAGATTGACCCATATATTTAAATTTAAAAAGTCGTACCGTGACGTGTACATATGGCTAGCATTTTTCATTAACAAGCTTTAAAATGTCACGGATTCCAATGTTTAAATGCATCGGATTCCTGTTTTAATTTATTAATTGCCTGCAATTAATTACTTGGCAGCGTTCTCGGATGCTGATTTTACCAACTGGCATACATATATACTCGTACATACATATGTACATGTACGCAATATATGAAATGAAAGCTGAAGTAGGAAAATACTTTCTTGCATACATATTTCCAGATTTTGCCAACTATACACATAGATATGTACGTCTGTACACATATGTGTATATGAAGAAAAAATATAAATGAGCGAAATGGGCATAAATCTTGTCAGTCCCATGATAATCTTCGTTTCTGATTTTGTCCCTTAAGGTTCTGCTATGTGCACATAAATAAATACATGTATGTATGTATGTATATACGTAGGCATATTTGTGTACTTAAGGATACCCAGTAGAGTAAGAAAAAAATATCTACATATTTCAGCACTTGTTAGGTTAGCAGAGCGGATGTTGGTATGTAAATTAAGAGCTCGTTGAGCTGAGGTTACATGCACAGCAAGGATATGCGTAATCCTTACATATGAAAGTATATACTTACATATACATACGTATGTATATATGCACACTATGCGAGCTCACGTATTCCCGGCAGAAAATTATTCGAAATGGCGCTACGGAGCAAATTACTAGTACCGAATTGTTGAATTAGGACTTGTGCGCGAATTTCTTCAATGTCTTCTTTTTCTTCTTAATTGGCGCATTAACCGCATAAGCGATACGATAAAATTCGACAAAAGTATAAGGGACAGGAAAACTTGATTGATTTTGCAGGCACAGGTAGGAAGGAAGCTTCATCCAGTTCAATACTCTTCAAACTTTAATGATTCTAATGATAGAGACCAAACGTGGGATCAACCCCCTGGCTTTTCAAAATGTCAGTACTGGCATTACTGACTTTCTTTACCTCCACATACATACATATGTACTTGCACTGTTACTTTTAACTCCGAAGCTTACAAATTCGTCAGCCCACTCTTTTCATTATCTACCATATCTCGGTACACAAATAAGATTAAAGCTAATTGCTTAAGTCGTTCACTTACTTGCCCGTCTTACTTGCTCGAGTTTTAAAAAGCTGAATAAAATGCCACCAGCTTAGTACATAGTGCTTAACAGAATCAGAACCTGATGCCAATCATCACTAGTTCAGTTATCTTTATTGGATACAGTCCTCTCTTCTACAAAACAGAAATACATGTCATGCTAAATCCAATCGATAACAATACGACAGCCTATATTCATAAAAGTGAATGGGCAGATAAAATAAACGTAAGCGCTTGGTGATATTGAAACCACTACCGCAAATCCTCTTAAACAGTTTTTAGAAAAATATTCAGTTAAACTAGACTTCAAGATATTTCTACAAAAAATGTTAGAACTTTTCTGTGGGTAGTTTGATAGAGAAGTACGCGCGAAGAGCTTGAGATGATTGAGGCAGGCAGCAATGTGAGCCGAATATCTTATCAGAAAATAAGATAGCCATCAAAGGATTTTATGGCAGCGGCTAGTTCATGGAAATAGTACGAAGATGGACTTCTAAAAACATATGTATGGAGCTCTCTTTAGATATGGAGAGAACAACTCTCAACGCTTTTGACTGGCGACACCAGACCAATGTATAGGGACAATGTGCACTTGACCAAGACGATTTGAGAACAGCAGGAGCTAACTGAACACAAGCTGGACTTCTCACAGCCGGCCGCGAGGAACTGGTGGGACGTATTTACCAGATGTTAGGCATAGTTTGTTCTGATGAATGCATACCTCAAGATTGAAATCTAAATGTCCAACCCGCAATTATCCTGGGATTAACTCACTTAAAATTGCTTTTAAGGCCTTTTCGATGGCACTACCTGAAACACTGAAGCTCCTGAGAACGATAGTAACATCTTCTTGTTTCTAAAGTTTTTTTATTTACATCTAGCCTAAGAGGTGCCGGTAAATAAGAAATCGTCTGTTTTTAAAATCAATTTTGTGTTGGAAAATTTTATAAACATTCGGAACATCATCAGCCTTTAACTGTCATCTATATTTTACGGATTTTCCCCATAATTTAGGAAATATGATAATTTGACATTCTATATGAACAACAATACTATTAATTGCTAGCTTTTTGATAGAACTATTAATTTTTTCCATATCTTAATATTTAAAAATATAATGGCGCTTTCGATACTTTTCGTAAACATGCTGAGAGGTAATTTATCAAAGTATTGGCGCTCAATAGGTTTTATATTGCCTTATCAGACTGGACGATTTCGAATTCAATTACAATTTTACCTATATTAGTTCATAAAATAAGACCATGGAATTGTCTGTTTTTTATCTTTATGATATGTTTTTAAATCGTATAAACCCTTCAGAAAGCCAGAGTTTCAAAAAAGACCCCACCAGACGAGCCACGGTGTACTTAGTGATTGCATCTGCAGTTGCATATTGGTAGATTGCACTTTATTTTGTTGAGGGAATGAAGCTGCTTTTTTATCATTCAATTGTAGCAAATGTGGAGGAAGCTTTGGTTTAAACTACAGTTAAAACTGCTATTCACAATTAAGCTCTATACTCACAGTGTCGCATACGATAAAATTTCTGGTACACAAAAGTATAAACAAAGCAAACGATAAAATGTACTTTGCTTCGTCTTTGTAACGATACATATTCAAGCTATGACTAAAGCCGGTTACAAACGGATAACAAATTAAAACGGACGGTTGAAATTTCAACAGATTGATACGTGTGTGGCGAAGTTTCTTTTAAGATTTCGAAGCGTGCACAATGAGCGGAAAAATGGCAACAAGTTTATTTCATTGCGAAGCTGGTTAAAAATTGATTGCAAGATTTGATTACAGACACCGGGATAGGTGAAAGTAAATAAAAGCTTGTAAAAATAACGCAATTGCGTTGGCTTAGACATTTCGTACGCATAGATGAACGTTCCTACGAAAATATCCATGGAGGGAAAAGGAAACAGGGGGCGCCCATGAACACAATGGAAAGACCAAATACAGAAAGACCTGTCTACACGTGGAGTGAATAACTTGCATAAGTTGGTAGTTGTCACTCCCAACTGACGAAGTTCATTGGTTTTGACCCAAATCGGCAAACAAAGAAGAAACTTTTATTAAACTCAAAATACTTTACCTTTAAAACAACTACATACATTCATGCAGGGTATATATGTACACGTATACAAACTCATGTCCTAAAATTACATACACTCATATACATATGTGTAAGCAGATAACGTAGCTACATACATAAATGCCAGTGCGTATGCGTAAAACATAATTAAAACAAGAAGTAAGTGGCCATAAATAAAAATGGACAAATAGTACACACAGCACCACCGCAGCACAGCACACAGGCAAAAAAGGAATACACAGGAAAAAGGATACATTTTTATATGAGGGCGGCAGAAAAATATAAATGTAAATGAATATAATGGTAGAAAAAACTATCAAAGTATACATAAATAGATACTTACAAGCGTTGTAGCTTAGTGCATTAAGTGGGAAAAAGCAAAAGCAAAAACAAATATAAAACATGTAGCACAAATAAATACATTATGCATAAGTATGTATACATAGTTGTACAGACCTTTCTTGCATGTGCAAATATTTTCGCTCGTAATGGTATGCAAAAAAAGCAATAAGCGCCATGGAATGTGATAAGAGCTGATAGCATAGCACGAAAAAAATAACATAAATTACTTTGAGTTTGCTTTGAAGTACTTATTTTGGTGCGTATAAAAAGCAGAAGCGTTAACAAACACCCATTTGCGCATTGACGTAATTTTTTGTGGCTGTTTGGATTATGCGCTACACTTAAGCTGTGCTTTCAAAACTGGATGAAGCTCTTCAGCTTCTATATATGTTCACACACATATGAAAGTCGCCAGGCATTACAAGGTGGCTAATTCCGAAAAAAATTAAATTTTTGCTTTGTATACGTATGCGAACGTCATAGAAGTATATTTAAACCTTCTTTAATGCCGAGAGGGTTTTAGCAATGCAATACAGTAAAGCTCAGTTAGTCTAGACTTAACTTAATTTTACTTACCGTAAGAAATTGTCAATGATTACTCAAAACGTCAACTTAAGCCAGAAACGAACATTTTTTGTTTTTATATTTTCTTTTTCAGCTGTTTCACAAGAACAGTGATAGTCATTTCATCGATCATATGATACTCATTGGTGATGAAGATCTCAATCAAGTACTTCTACCAAGTTTTTAAAACCAATATGAAAAAAGTGATGTAAACATTTATGTACATGTGATCTTTCGTCTTCTTCTAACTTATGGTATTTTCATACTGTCTCATTTTAACCAACGCAAATGTTTGCATGTGTATTAGTAAGAATCATGTGTACGAGTAGGTATTAGTTTCCATCACACACTTTTCTTGTAGGGAACCATAGCTAGTGATAGAACGATACCACTACCGAGTACAGAATATCGATACTTTTCATGAGTACCGAGTATTATCGACAACTCGATACTTTTTGACAAGTACTGAGTAAGTATCGCGAATCCCAAAATGTATCGTCCGGTAAGTAAACAATTTTTCAAAAATCATATACAAAATTCGGTTATTTCAATTACATTGAAAAATGTTTGAAAATAACTCAATAAAGAATGTGGCGAACGTTCGAAAATTATCTTCGATATCCAGTATGAATATCATTAAAATGAACATAACGCTCATTTACTTCAATACTGGCATAGCTTACAAAACCAAAGGTTCGAGAAAAACGGCTTTAAAGTTTTGTATTTTGCTCTAGGGAACTACTGGTAATCGGTACAGCTAGAAGAAGGGGTAGCAGTCATTTCAACATTCTTAAATAATTGAAACACGAATCTCTTGCCCCACCTTCGATAATAAATGGTGGAAGAGAGTGGTATTTGACTCGGTAACTTGGCCACTCTCCAGCATAACAGAGCCCTTGTTAACCAATGTATTCTACTTGCGTTGTGAATTCGAAATCCAGCACAGTCTCGAAGAAAATGTTTATGAAAAAGAGCTTATCTTTCCTTTAGATAATGGGCTTCACCACATTTGGCCTCACCACATTTGTTTCTCATTTTCTACATTTGCATTTCATTTTCAAAATGATTTATAAATACATATGTATATGCGCCAGACACTTATAAAAATATTTTCGTTTAAAAGGTTTAAATAAGCTTTTTACTATAAACAGTTATTTTACGCTTGTAGAAGTAAACTTATCGCAAGTTTATTTCAAATACTTCTTTAAAAATGCTTGCTAGATCAGGGGGTCTGCTCTGTATTGCGATTCGAAAGCCAATGCGATTCGAAAGGCGACACGGACTAATACAAATTCATAGTGCCAAGCATCCGAATCCGAATGATATGCCGTTCGAATCGCAATACAGAGTAGACCCCCAGGTTTCATCTTTTAACAGCAGTGACTATTCGATTTACGGATAGGAAGAGTTCATAAAAGCAAATCCATCTGATTTTGGTTTACTTTTCGCATTTGCTTTAATATGACTTGGAAGTACAAGTATTATCGATACTTTTTTGCAAATATGAGTACTGGCATCGATTCTTCTTTAGTGTATTCTATATGAGTACTAGAATCGATACTTTTCTAAAAAGTTCTATCACTACCCATAGCAATTAAATGTTCCGATAAATCGTACGCGCAGCCCTGTAAACGATTATGGGTGCCATACAATAACGCCAAAGCCATAATCACAACCGTAGGTATCTATTCAGTTTTAGTTTTTCGCCATAATCATAAGCAGCTCTGTCCCATGCCCTATCTTTGGCTTTTTGGAATACTTATCGGGCTACATATAGCTTAACGGCCTTGATCGCTGCTTGACTATGTACAACGCAATCGCGTGCATCATGCTTACCAACTTCTCACCCATTTTTAAATATCCAAGAGAAGAAGGCACTGCCAGTTTCATATAATTTTCCAATTCTCTACGCAAAAAAGTCTGTTGTTTAAAATTTGCACACCACTCTACGTAAATTTCTGTACTGTGCTAGAAATAAATTTCCCTCCCATAATTATAGACGTTTAAGCTCTCCTTTAATAACGGTTAAATACAATTGTATAATAATACCCTCAGCGCAAAAGAATCGCACCTTGCAGGCTCTCCACTGCCAACCTAAATTCGTACAAACGCACATGACTGCCATGCTTGCAATGCTTGGCTTTACAGAGATCTACCCACCCCTCCTGCATCCGCCGCCTAGCGCCTCACTCAATGTGTCACGTTTTCGCCTTATCACTAAATTACTCTAACAATATTTCGGGTCACGATGCGCATGTGGGTGGACGCTCTCTAACTTGCTGGGTTGTTCGTATACTTTGTGCGGTGCGCTATCGCCCGCACGCCCGTCCGCCCGCACGCCCGTCCGCCCGCTTTTCGCAAATGAATGCGTTCGCACGTACGCATGATGCCACTTCACATGATTGTCACTTTTAGTTCACTTTTCTGCCCTCACGGCCTGCGTCTTTTGTGCCGCATTCTTGGAAGAACTAATGATGCTTTTCCTACACGTTCACTCACCTCCATCCTCACCTTCGTCTCTGTGTACCTACTAATTTCTTACTTTTGCTTTACTACCTCACACATTCATTTTGAAGTCGACGAAAAATGAAAACAATTATTGTCGGTGAGGCGTCTTACGTGCTGAGCTTCCTGTTAACAAGGAGGAAGAAGAAAAATAACAATAAAAGTTAGTAGGTGAAGTATTTTTAAGAGTGAAAGTTTTGCATTGTTCGCCTTCAACTGAGCTACATGTGTCGAGTACATTCATATATATACATATCTAGATATCGAAATGCATACATTTAGATGCAAACATATGTACATATGTATGTATATGTACCTCCTTGTCCTTGGTCGGCGCTGTAACCGCCTAAGACATTTCGGCCGAGTCCACCAAAGCACGCCAGTCGTTTCTCTTCTGTGCCAACTGACGCCAATTGGAAATGCCAAGTCCTTCTCCACCTGGTCTTTGCAACGCAGAGGAGGCCTTCCTCTTCCTCTGTTACCAGCATCGCCACCCGCGTTGAATACTTTCAGAGCTGGCGCGTTTCAGTCCATTCGTACGAAATGACCAAGCTCATACAGCTCATCGTTAAATCGTCTGCGGTATTCGCCATCGCCAGCGCGCAAAGGCCCGAAAATCTTCCGCAGAATCTTTTTCCCGAAAACTCAAAGGGCCGCCCCATCGGATGTTGTCATTGTCCATGCTTTTGCGCCATACACCAGCACAGGCATTATAAGTGACTTATATAGTGTAATTTTTGTGCGGCGAGAGAGGACTTTACTTCTCAATTGCCTACTCAGCCCAAGATAGCACTTGATGTTCTTCGTTGGATTACAAAACTGACATTATAATTGGTGTTAATGCTGGTTCATAAATAAACGAAATCGTCTACTTTTTCAAACTTGTAACTGTCAACAGTAACGCAGGTGCCGAGACGCTTATGCTCTTTATGCTAGGACTCTTTGTCTGATGACAGGAGATATTTCGTTTTGTCCTCGTTCACCGCCAGACCCACACGCTTTGCCCACTATCTAATTCCGAGAAGTCAGAACTGACATAACCCTTGTTTTTATCGATGATTTCGATGTTGTCGACATACGCTAGCATTTGTACGCTCTTGTATAGAATTGTGCCTTCAGTTCTGTGGCTCTGAATATCTTCTCCAATATCAGATAAAAGAAATCACACGAAAGGGGGTCACCTTGCCTGAAACCTCGTTTGGTATCAAACGACTCGGAGGGGTCCCTCCCAGTTACCAAACTCAGACATCAACTTCTTTTCGTGCTGTCGAAAGCGGCTTTGAAATCAACAAATAGATGGTGTGTGTCGATTTTGTTTTCGCGAGTCTTCTCCAATATTTGGCGTATCGTGAATACTTGGCCTATGGTGGATTTCCCAGGTTCAAAGCCACACTCATAAGGCTCAATCAGTTCGTTGACGGTGTGCTTCAGTCTTTCACACAATACGCTCGAAAAGACCTTGCAACCTATGCTTAAAAGGCTGACCCCCTAAATACCTGGTTTTATTAAAATTTGCTGATTTATTAATTTTGGTGTTGCGCTGGTTTGGACATGTTGTACGTATGGATGATGACGCTCCGGTGAAATGATCATTCGACTCAGCACCCATGGGTGGACAGCGAAAGCAAGGGCGCTCACGAACACAATGGAAGGACCAAGTGCAGAAGGACCTGTCGTTCTGCACTTGGGAGGAACAACTGACGCAAATCCGCAAAGGAGAGAGGCAATTGGCGAAGCTTTTTGGATTCCCCATTTTGAATTTCCGAAATCTGACTTCAGATTCGTACTCAGCGACCTCAAAAACATATAGAAACAAAGTGGTGTCAAATTGTATGAAAACATCTTTCAGCACCTGATTTTATTTAACTATTCCATTCAGACCAACAAAATTTCCATATGACAAGCTATGGTTAAAAAAAAAACGAAATTAAACATCAAACGGATCAAAAAGTAATCCAAATTTGAATCCAAGGCACATTTACAAGGTAGAGCACGCTTGTGACGTTTTCTGCGATTCTTTTTTTGCTCGCACTTAAGTTTTTAAAGGCAAAGTAAACTTAATTTTCAGTTTCAATTTTTTTATTGTAAAAAAAAGCTTTAAATTTAAAAATTTCCTAGCAAATAAAAATAAAAGGTAAATAAAATATACATATGTACATTAGACCGTATCGAAAAAAAGTTCACCGTACATCCCCTCATATGAAGTGTTTTTGAAAAGCATTTAAAAAAATTATAACATTTTTTTTTGGACAACCCTAGTAGTCGCCCAATTACATTTTTCTTCATATCTTCGGCATATATAGTCGGATTTTAAAGTGTGATACGTCAATTTTTCGTCTAGAGGACGGGGTTTTTCCTACAGAGGTTCATTGACCTCAGGTGCACCATAAAAAAAAAAAACAAAAAAAAAGTTGGTTTTTTCCGTATGGCTTTCCAACTAAAAATAAAATGTGTTTTACTTCGGGTTCTACTGAGCTAATCGAAATACTTCTTTCGCAAAAATTAATGATTTATGACGGTCTTTAATTTACTGTCATTGGGGCGGTACGTTAGGGTGGTAGCAACTGAGATCTGGTGGGTAAATACCACAATGGAGCACATGAGGTCAATGAAGCCCCTCCGCGAGACAAAAACATTGGTGTATCACGCTTTAAAACCCGACTGTAAATGCCGAAGATATGAAGACAAAAGTAATTGGGCGACTACTAGGGTTGTCCAAAAAAATTTATTATTTTTTAAATGCTTTTCAAAAACACTTCATATGAGGGGGTGTACGGCGAACTTTTTTTATTTCGCCTGTAAAGCGAGGCGCTCTAATGTACATTTGTATGTGAATACTTGAAAACAAAGAAAATTTGTTTAATATTTTTTTTCCATTTGAATTGAAATTAACAGAACCTAGCGGATGGAAATGGGTGGACCAAGTTAATTAAATCATTGGCGCAGCAAAATTAAAACATTAGAATATATTTTAAGTGTAAAAAGTGAATGTGATATTTTATTTGAAAAATCTAAATTTTTTATACTGCCAAATAAAGTAAAGAAATGGTACTTTGATGCAAAATACAATTCCGCATAAAAAGTTTGAATTTTGAAGTTTGTTGTCGAATAAGAAACGATTACAAATTTTAACATAAAAAATGTTTTTTTAAGCTTCGCAAATCAGGATTGTTATCTAAAATGGCCCTTAATACTTTAATACTATGTTCTCAAAAGTACTTTCTACATTCCTTGAGCATACAACCAAAAATATAAGCCTCAGGAAAATCACCTCTGTGCCCGCACTCTTATTTTGACGTCTGTCATTATGTGTCAAAACTTTCTCTCGTTACGCTCATTTCATCTGAAATTGTTCGAAACCAACTTAAAGTTAACAGAAGAAAAGAACAACAGCAATATGAAAATTAACAGAAAATACAACAATAACTAAAGCATACTGTTTCCGTTTCCGTTCACTCTCAAATAGCAATGCTGCCTTTCCTTCTTCCCATTCATATTCATGTGACAAAAGCTACTTGATGTTGTTGTTCGCTTCGCTGTTGTACCACTACTTCCTGTTGCGTCTTCTGCAGTCATTTTGCACTCTTCCATTTTTTTTGTTGTTACTGTTACTTTTGTTGCTATATTTGCTATTGTTTTTTATTATTATTGTTGTTGTTGTTCACCCTTCTTTGTTTACTCTGTTTGTTGGCTTTCTGCTCTTTTAACTCATTTGCATCACCTGCTGCAGCCATTGTCACCAGCATAGCAAAGTGCAGCACAGCACAGCGCAGACAGTCAACCAAGCGACTAAACAACTAGTCAGGAAGCAGACTGCCCGGCTGTGTAGCAGGAGGAGCTATGTATTCAATCCATCTAACTAACTACTTACTTACTTCTCTGCTAGACTTTAGGGACCTCAGATGTAAATATATGTAGTATGTATGTATGTATGCATGTATACATATTTGTACAATCAAAGCAATTACTTTGTTGTAGCGTTTTGCGTGGCCTAGTGGGAAATATTACATATATAAAAGAAAAATGCGATGAAAATCTAAATTCTCAAGCTATAACTGATGGCTTCTCTAATTTGTGTCACATCATAGCTTTCTACGTTAGATATGTACCTATTGGTGCACTTTTTTTTTTTTGAACGTTTGTCCAAATACACCGGCCCAGCATTGTCATCCTCGAGCTTGGAGCTATCAGTATACCAGACTTGGGAGCCCTAACCAATCGCCGGGAATACTCCTCAGCAAGTGTCCCTTTCAGGAATTATTAAATTAGTAGAGCTTGTTGAAACAGTTAAAGAAACCGTTTTCATTAAAATATTTTTGAAAAGTTTTAGATTAAGATATTCCCAAAATACATGCAATCAAAATTATATCAGTACACTGAACCAAAAATGTACCATAAACAGGCGTAAAAGTAACATTTTTTGGTTACAAGTCATCCAACATTAAAAAATGTTAAAATTGACATTACACCATTATTATTTTAACATTATTAATATTACATTAAGAAATGTAAAATTACTGTTATTTTAATGCAAAACTGACATTAAAAATGTAAAATAATGACTATTATCCAATGTAGTGCGGACATTTTAAATGTTAAATTAGCATTAAAAATATGTACATTTGATATGATAAAAATGTAAAT
>JAPVRG010096330.1:0-15294 GCA_029783565.1 Rhagoletis cerasi | reverse complement strand
CTGCCCGTGCTACTGCGCATGATCGATAAATAAAGAAAACAAACAGCAGTTCGCCTGTATTTGCACCTCTGTATGAGTTGTTGTGATTTTCTCTGTTGTCACTGTGCCATTTGGTGATGTTGTTGTTACTCAATTTTTTTGTTTGTTGGCACCGCACTTTGAAGTCAACTATTTTTGTTTTTTTGCGCTTATTCTTCCACTCAGCTGCCAAAATCAGTTGATAGAGATGTTAAACTGTCACGGTTGTACATCGCTCTTTGAACTCCCTCAGCTCAGCGAGAGTTAGTTATACATATGTATGTATGGCGTCAAAGCTGAGCTGCTTCCATTTTTTCGTTAGCAGCTGTAGTGCTGCTTTGTTATCAACGGCCAATTGCCTACACCCATTCTCTTAAAAGTTTTCTTCAGTCCAGTCACGGCTTAAGCATATTTCAGGGCAGCAGATTTTTAAAGCTTTCTGTAAATGTTATATGGACGCGCACAGATTAAAAGCTGTCTCTGGTACTTGCTGTTCTAGGCCAATCACGATCAAAATACATATCGTCACCAGACACGAAGAAAGACGCGAGCTTAAAAGGTGACCGCGAAAAAGGGCGCGTAAAAAACTTCGGTGAAGAAAGACGCAAAAACTTATTTACGCGGTCAACTCTGTTTGCGGGTGTAACAGCATACCAATTCCCCGAATTATGCTTGAGTGACAGTCCTTGGCCAGATATGAATTCGCGCGCGTCTTTCTTCGTGTCTAGTATATCTTACGAGAAAAGTTTGAAAGCTTTCCATACAAGTTTTTTTTTAACTTTCACGCACAGAGTAAAAGCTCCCCTGCGTTAGTCACATATTTGAAACTTTATTTTAATGAACTGAAAATTTAATTTGTTTATACGCTTTTTTGCACCTCTGTTGATTTGAAGTCAAAAAGAGGAGCTTTTGAAAGCTTTCTATAAATTTTATGAGGACGCGCACAGTGTAAAAGTTGGCTTGCTCTGATCGCCACTGCTCTAGAAAAATCCTTCGAGGCCATCAATCAGTTTAGCCTGCTTCATGCTAAAGGCGATGGATAAGATAATAGGCAAGACAATGAACCTAGGCCAAGCACTTTGAAGCAGTCCTCCCTTTACACTGCAGCGAGGATGAATGCTGGATAGTACGGTGCATGGACACGACGAGAACTTTTACTGCACCTTTGTAGCCTGGTATTAGACAAGCTTCTAGAAAGGCTCTCAAGCAATGAAGTCCAATACCAGGGCTACGCGGGTGATATATGTGGGCACAATAACGATTGGAAAATCACTTTACGACAAACTACCATGGAAGAAACTTGTCGACGCGGGCACAACCACAGAGTCTGTGCGCAGAGATCAAACATTCGAGGAAATACAGCAATGAAAACATCCTCATCTTTACCCAGGCAGTCAGTCAGCGCTGAGACTGGATAATGTATTGTATTGTTCCAAATATAAGAAAGGATCTCTGGCTTTAGACGCAACTTTGAGGAAGTTTATAATATTTAAAACAGGACTGGATTTTTCTACGCCAATAAGGACACCTGAAAAGCTTTCAAGAAGTCCACCTGAAAGGAAATATCTCTTTCAAGAAACCTGCAAGACCAATCGATCACGAAAGAAACTATTCGAAACCGCAATTTTTTTAACTATTTACCTCCAAAATTCGAGCAGCGAATGGACTTCACCTTGCAAAGATATATTGGACTTACTCATGGAGATGGAATGAAGGTAGAAATCCACTGATCCTTCGATTAAACGTTACTATGAAACAGCTATTCCGATAATGCCGAACATCCCAGCTCAGGCTAACGACACTACATACAACTCTGGCTCTTTTGCGGTAGCAGGTTAAACTGCTATCTGTCCAATCTAGACGCTGACGTACCCGCTCCCCCTGGTCCGACTCTGTTGAAATAGCATGTTTCTTGTGCTACCGTTAGTTGAACTCGACGAAAACGATTGAGGGACTATTCTAGGCAGGGCTGAATAGCCACATCAACAACAACAAAAACATTATATACACTGAGAGCATCAGAAATGCATCGTGGTACTGAATATGTGGTATAGGGTCTAGGATATATTTAACAGATAAAAAATCGTTGCTTTCAATCATTACCACAATACGGCCGATAAAAACGGAGTGGGCCCACCAGGCTGCGTCCTCTTACATAAGCTCAATAGTTCGGTCGCTACCAATAGGACGCTTGTTCTAAGAACACTTGTTTGATAGGCCAATGAACCAACGACAGAAATTGGGCACCTCGTTGACCCGTGGGGTTGTTGTTGTTAAATCAATTGTTATAGACAAGCTCAACTAACGGTAGCTCCAGGAAACGTGTTCTTTCGATGGGGTTGGAACAGAGGGAGAGGGGTGTTAGTTGAGTGGGTTTAAGTAGACAGGTCAAGAGGTGGTTGGTGTGGTGGGTGGAATCTTCGCAATCCGAACATGTGTTTGGTATGTCGGAATTGAGTCTTAATAAATACGAGTTCAGGCGACAGAGATATCCAGACCTAAACTGGGACAGAGTAATGCGATTCTAGCGTGGCAGCTGAAGATCCTTGTTTGAAATTGGTGGTGACTGGGGTCCAATAATGATGTACATGAGGCTAGAGTCACTGAAGGTGGTGACGATCTCTCTGTGAATGCCGTTAATGGCTTGTCGGTACGCCATCGGGTCCATTTGTTGTTTTGTGTGCGTCTGTATGGCGGCTGTATATTCAAGAAGATTCCTTTTGACGTGCCTGGGAGGAGGTTCTGCCTCTGAAAAGTGTACGTTTGGTTGCTGCCTTGCTGAACATAAGATCCCTAACTGGGAGCATGGATGCATCACTATGGAGATGACACCAGAAGGCATCCTGTTGTTGTTGTTGTAACCGCGTACAAATTTTCAAATATATTTTTAGACAATGATGCGGAAGTGATGGCAAGATAAGAATCTGGGTCGTTCCGGTTACGTAGAATCGACTGTGGTGGCATCCTGTCGTTGTCCGGAGTGCGGCGTTCTGGCAAGTCTGTTGTAACACCATACCAATTCCCCAAAAAGTGTTCGAGGCCAGATATGAATCTGGGTCGTTCCAGTTACTTAGACGAGTCGTAGAAACGGTACGTCAAGTCTGTAGCGTCTTCCACTGTGCCCAACTGGTACCCGATAGCGTTCTAAAATAGTTAAGAAGGTTCTATCAATCCGGACCACGTCAACACTTTGCCTAACCTCTACTTAGCCGCACCCTAATATGTAATTTGCCTATTTCTTTTTTCTACGAATGCAACCCTGAACGCAATTTGACATTTACCCGCGAATGTAGAAGCAAAGCAAACGTAAAAAAATCGGTGTGTGAAAAAATCTGCGCTTGCGGAAAATCTTACAAAATTATAGTTAAAAATGCTTTTATTCAACAAAAAATAAGTGAGAAGTGTTCCTTGCATTAGTGCAAACAATAATACAGTGAAATTCCCAACAAAAAACGCATTCCAATATAAGAAAAGACACCCACAACAAAAGCACTGCAAAGGTGTGTGACGGTCGTGCACAGCAGAACAAAAAAACAGCCTGGCAGACCGCAACTATGGCACGCCCAATATATCCAAATCAGCAGAAAATTGCTGAAAAGCTAGTTATACTCAACGATCGTGGCTTGGGTATTCTAACACGAATTTACAACATTAAAAAGGCATGCGGAGATACTAAATCAAAGCCAGGCTTCTTATCGGACAAGTCGCTTGAGTCATCAATTAAGTTCATAGTGAAGCGTTTCCCCAACATTGATGTCAAGGGATTGAATGCAATAGTCAACATAAAAGCTGAAATTATTAAATCGCTTTCGCTTTATTATCACACATTTGTCGATTTGCTGGATTTCAAAGATAATGTGTGTGAGTTGCTCACCACAATGGATGCGTGCCAGATACACCTCGATATCACACAGAATTTTGAATTGACAAAAAATTATTTGGACTTAGTAGTCACATATGTTTCTTTGATGATACTGCTGTCGCGCGTTGAGGATCGTAAAGCTGTATTGGGGTTATATAATGCTGCATACGAATTGCAGAATAATCAAGCAGATTCAGGGTTTCCGCGTCTAGGGCAAATGATACTCGATTATGAGGTGCCACTGAAGCGCTTATCAGAAGAGTTCATACCACATGGGCGTTTGCTGACCAACGCACTACGCTCGCTTACCATAATCTATCCCTTGCGCAATTTGCCAGCCGATAAGTGGCGTGAAATGCAAAAACTCAGCTTGGTCGGCAATCCTGCCATACTCTTGAAAGCGGTGCGCACCGACACAATGTCTTGCGAATATGTTTCGCTTGAAGCTATGGATCGTTGGATAATTTTCGGTTTACTGTTGAATCATCAAATGCTTGGACAGTATCAGGAAGTGAATAAAATATGGATATCAGCTCTGGAATCGAGTTGGGTTATTGCGTTGTTTCGCGATGAAGTATTGCAAATACATCAGTATATACAAGGTACTTTCGATGGCATAAAAGGTTATAGTAAGCGCATAAGCGAGGTTAAGGAGGCGTATGCTGTGGCAACGCAGAAGGCAGCGCTAATGCATCGTGAGCGGAGAAAGTTTTTGCGTACGGCTTTGAAGGAGCTTGCTTTGATCATGACCGATCAGCCGGGATTGCTGGGACCCAAAGCGATTTTCATTTTCATAGGCTTGTGCCTGGCGCGCGACGAAATTTTATGGCTATTGCGGCACAACGACAATCCGCCAGTGCAGAAGAATAAAGGTTTGGTTTTGTATAATTATGTTTAAATTTAAATTTGCTTAAACAAAATCTGCTTTAACATCCCAAAATGCAGGTAAATCCAATGAAGACCTCGTCGACCGCCAATTGCCGGAACTGCTGTTTCATATGGAAGAGCTGCGTGCGCTAGTGCGCAAGTACAGTCAAGTAATGCAACGTTATTATGTGCAATATCTTTCCGGATTCGATTCAATCGATCTCAATATACGCATGCAAAGTCTGCAAGTCTGTCCCGAAGATGAAAGTGTAATATTTTCGTCGCTCTACAATACAGCTTCAAGTTTGACTGTGAAACAGGTGGAAGACAACGAATTATTTGATTTTCGCCCTTTTCGGCTTGACTGGTTCCGCTTGCAGACGTACATGAGCGTCAGCAAGGCGGCGCTACGCATCACTGAAAATGTTGAATTGGCGCGCCTGCTTGATTCAATGGTTTTCCATACACGCGTGGTTGACAACTTGGACGAGATACTCGTTGAGACATCGGATTTGAGTATCTTCTGTTTCTATAGCAAAATGTTTGACGATCAATTCCATATGTGTTTGGAGTTTCCTGCACAAAATCGTTATATCATTGCATTTCCGTTGATTTGTAGTCACTTCCAGAATTGCACACATGAAATGTGCCCCGAAGAGCGGCATCATATACGCGAACGCTCGCTTAGTGTCGTTAATATCTTCTTGGAAGAGATGGCTAAAGAGGCAAAGAATATCATAACCACAATTTGTGACGAGCAATGCACCATGGCGGATGCTCTGTTGCCGAAACACTGTGCCAAAATACTCTCTGTGCAGTCAGCGCGCAAAAAAAAAGATAAATCTAAGAAGCAGTTCGATGACATACGCAAACCTGGTGATGAATCTTATCGCAAGACGCGTGAAGACTTAACCACCATGGATAAGCTACATATGGCGCTAACAGAGTTGTGTTTTGCTATAAATTACTGCCCAACAGTGAATGTATGGGAATTTGCCTTCGCACCACGCGAATATCTATGCCAGAACTTAGAGCATCGTTTTTCACGCGATCTAGTCGGTATGGTTATGTTCAATCAGGATACAATGGAAATTGCAAAGCCGTCCGAGCTTTTGGCAACGGTGCGCGCGTACATGAATGTGCTGCAAACTGTTGAGAATTATGTGCATATCGATATCACGCGTGTGTTCAACAACTGCCTATTGCAGCAGACACAAACGTTGG
The DNA here is from genome assembly GCA_029783565.1 of Rhagoletis cerasi. Lineage (NCBI taxonomy): Eukaryota > Metazoa > Arthropoda > Insecta > Diptera > Tephritidae > Rhagoletis > Rhagoletis cerasi. The sequence goes on along the minus strand of JAPVRG010096330.1, from coordinate 9,323 downwards.
ATTCGCACGGTGAGAAGACCATAGCGGCGTTGTATAACACATGGTGAGCCAATAACTGTTATTCTTATCATAGAACATAAACCACTTCTCTTCGTTTTCTGCCTCTTAGGTACAGCGAAGTGCTGCTGCGTCGCGTCTCTGCCGGCAATATTGTCTTTTCCATGAATCAAAAAGCCTTTGTGCCCATATCGCCCGAAGGTTGGGTGCCCTTCAATCCGCAAGAATTCTCTGACTTGAATGAACTGCGTTCGCTGGCCGAGCTTGTCGGTCCCTATGGTATTAAGTCGCTCAACGAGACACTCATGTGGCACATTGCCAATCAAGTGCAGGAGCTAAAACAGCTTGTGGCCACCAATAAAGATGTGCTCATACTGCTGCGCACCAGCTTCGATAAACCCGAAGTGATGAAGGAGCAATTCAAACGCCTGCAGGACGTTGATCGCGTGCTCCAACGCATGACCATCATAGGCGTTATACTTTGCTTTCGTAATTTGGTGCACGAAGCGCTTGTTGATGTGCTTGAGAAACGTATACCATTCTTGTTGAGTTCGGTGTGTGATTTTCAAGAGCATTTGCCTGGTGGCGATCAAATACGCGTCGCTTCCGAGATGGCTTCTGCTGCAGGCTTGCCATGCAAAGTCGATCCGACGCTTACCACCACACTCAAATCGAAGAAACCCGAATTTGATGAAGGCGAACACTTGGTTTCGTGCTTGCTAATGGTTTTTGTTGCGGTCTCCATACCGAAATTGGCGCGCAACGAAACGTCTTTCTATCGCGCTTCCATCGATGGGCACTCGAATAACACACACTGCATGGCGGTGGCTATTAATAATATATTTGGCGCGCTCTTCACCATTTGCGGTGAAAACGATATAGAGGATCGCATGAAGGAGTTCTTGGCGTTGGCGAGCTCATCACTTTTGCGTTTGGGGCAAGAGTCCGACAAGGAGGCTACGCGTAATCGCGAATCGATTTACTTGCTCTTGGATGAGATTGTCAAACAGTCGCCCTTCTTGACTATGGATTTGCTGGAATCTTGTTTCCCGTATGTGCTTATACGCAACGCATATCATGCGGTCTATAAGCAGGAGCAGATGTTGGGTCTTTGAGTGGGGAAAGGGAATAAAGTTTAAATGGAATTTCAATGCGAAGTTAAGAATTGAATTAGAAATTTAAGGAGTGTAGTATGTTTTTGCATATGCCGTTACAAGCGATTTGAAAAGTATTTACTCTATGTCTTTTGCTGTCTACTCTCTACATTCTACTTGGGCATTTATAATTATGTAATCGAATGCATTATTAACTTAACACATACATACTTATATTATATGAATATATACCTACATATTTAGTGCTGTAAGTGTAATTTTCGTTAGCTTACATACCGTATACATACACTACAATAAAGTATTAAAATTTCGTAGATATGATGCCTTATTTTAAAAGATACGATCTAACGCTTTTGCTAGATTTATGTGTATATAGAAATATGCATAGCTGTACATATGTATATATAAAATAATCACCATCCGGAAGCCGTTTCCGAATTCTGCGTTCCGCAGCAAAGCAAAAATGTTAGCATGCATTCACGTTGGATAACTTTTAGCTACTCTTAGAAACCAGCTCAACATGGTTTTGATTAGCAAAAAAAAAAGAATGTTTACATTCCATCGGGTTTGCCTCTTTATTGCCTGACTTCCATTTAAAAATACAAAAACAAAACACGCTTTAGGTAAACACTTATGACTAGTTTCTTAGTTATCGTTCACAAGTTTTTTTTAAGCTAAATTTTGGTACAGATAGCAATTTTTTGTACGCATATTTGAAAGAGTGTGCAGTGTTGATCGTTTAGTGAGAAACCGGCCATTAACCTTAAAACTAAAAAAATGATTTTCCTATGTATTCGGGTTGCACGCAGGTGCATGTACGTATGTTTGTGAAATTGGTTTAAATTAAAAAAAAAAAAATTCAACTTTTTTTCTTTGCTATTAAAAATATGACTTGCAGAAAATTATGAAAAAAAAAAACAGTATTAACGCTTCACATTTTGTTGAAATAGGATTGATACACAATGCCGAGTGCTGAGGAGGTAAAAAGCGTAAAATAACTCCACCAGCTGGCAAAGCCGAGAAAGCCCTTGTACACATCAGCATTGAAAACCTGCAACAAATTATTTCAAGATTATTTCTAAAATAATAGACCGGATTCTTGTTTTCGTACGAATCAAAAATTTAAAAATATTGTACAGAAAAGTAATAGGAAAATTTCAAATTTTCAATTCGCACGAAAACAAGAATACGGCCCAATAATAACTTTATACACACATTTTTCAAGCTAATCCACTGTGCATGTATCGCATTCGCAGATTGCAAAATATTAAAATCTTCACCAACTGGTTCACCGCTTTCAGGCAATGGCATGCTGCTCAAGACCGTTGTTTCAGCTGGCGGCGCAGGCGTTGTTGTTACAGCCTCAAAAAGACTATCGTCCAATGGCGCATCACTCAAAGGACACATATCAGTACAAACGCTGCTGCTGCTGCTGCTGCGCAGCGCGCAAAATGCCAGACCAAGTAAATTCGCCTAAACTTTTATACATCAATGTGAGGTATAAGCAAAGCAAGAGTGGTGCGGCGAATTGCAAAGTGACCACGCAGAGATAGTAGAATATGGAGGAAATCTGAAAGTACACTAAAAATTATTTAAAAATAATTGAAATTTGAAAAAAAAAGTTACCTTCTTCTGATATTCCACATTGGTAATGCGTCCAGCTTCTTTGCGTAAATCCTCGATTTTATCATGCGCTAAATTCAAATAGGATTGCAAGTAGATTGGTACTAAAGCGAAACGTAGTAGCACCACTATGATTACGATTAATAGGCGCATGGTCTCAAAGGCCTCTACTGAAAGCCTGCAGCAATAGAGAAAATGTTAGGCATACGAACCATTGAAAAACAAATTTTTTTTTTGAAACATACAATGGCTTCTCCATGCCTTCGAATACGCGCTCAGTCAAATACTCCCTGCTAATCGGTCTTATCCAGAGCACTATCAACGCAAGCGGCAAAACAAAACTAATATTGAGTAACAACTGTAGCAGCTTGCGACCGCTACAGTACTTCAGCGAGTCCCAATGCATTTTCGCCATGCGCAGCCCGGGGAAAGTAAATAAAGCGCCCAGTAGACCGCAGCAAGCAGCCATGCATAGTTTAACAATCAGTTTTGAGGCGGGACCACTGCAAATGAGAGCAGTTAACAAGTACATACATACGTAAAGTAAAATTCAATTCTTATATACGCACGACGAAGGCAAGCCCTGCGCAGTGAGGAACTTTGAGGCGCTTTCATTAAAGCTGCTGTATGCGTGTTCTAAGCCAGTCTCCAGATGACGTTCATCAATGATGAGCACAATCATTGCAATAAGCAGGTAGACAAGGCAGGCAACAATGACCATGGAACGTTCACCAATGGATTCCTCGTTTTCGAAATACAACCAGGTGAGTGAGGAGAGCAGTTTGCTAAAGACACGATACCATGAAGAAGCGTATGCTTTTTAATTGAATAACTACTTTACTCACAGCGCGAAAAAGACAACCAGCAGACACCAAATCATGCTTAGATTAACCTCATTTTTTAGCGGAAAATAGTAATGATAGATCTGCGTGAAAACAATATTTCTATGTACGTTGGAAACACATTTCATGCCTTTAATGCTTTACCTCTGATAATATGTACACAACGGCTGCATAAGCGCTGAAGTCCACCAGCCACTGGTATTCGGTATAGTACCTCAGATGTACTACATCGCGTGCCACCACCGGTGTTGTTTCCAATTGTACTTCCAAACTGCGTGGTATATGAAATTGCCCACTACCATTTCGCGCATCATATACCTTGTTGCCTTTATTACCCCCACCCTTCGTATGCTTCTCCTTAGGCACACCAGCTAGTGTACGCAGCTCATCATCTGAAGGATGTAGATATCTATATAGACCTGTAGCGCATAATATCCACTTGGCAAAGGAAAAATGTGTACTGAACTTTTGTATAACGCTCAGTGTTAAGAGGGTCAGTACCAATTGTGCACCGAGCACTGCCTGGAAATGTATAATTAGCGAAACAATGTAGAGAGTATTACTTAAGTGCAACGCAGCGCCATCCATGTTGGCGGCCGACGTTGCTACGCTGCTATCAATCTATTTTTGGAAACATTTTCATAAATATTTCGTGCATATTACGAAAAAATGTGCGTTTCCTACACTTCTGGGTCAACGTTTGTACAGCTTTTCTGCCCAGAAATACACACTTTATACGTACCATTTTCTTGGGTATAAATGCTGTAAAGCTCTTCTGCTAATTAATTCATAATTAACGTGTTAATTGAAAACGGAAATTGCGCGATTTAACGAGTACAACGATCAAAAATGCTGGAAAACGTTTGCTCCTGCAGCCGGGAAAGAAGGCACAAAAATAAACCAATGACAGCTGAGAGCAGTGTTGCTTGTCCAATGTGATAGCGGGATAATTTGAAGGCACTTTGCGAAAAGTACAAATGCGATTTTTTTCAAAAATTGTTGTTTGCTCGATTGCGAAGTGTTTACACATGTTTACATTTAAACTTAATTCGGTTTAAAAGCTAAAATTTCAAAAATTATACGAAAATGCATGTTTTTCATACAGCAGCAAGTTTCATAAACAGTTTTGGTTCCATTGCAAACGACCAACCAGGTGCAGAAGAAGCAGCATTTCTTATCACTTGCAATCAATCAATCAATACAGCTGTTCGTTCGCCCAATGAAATCGCAATTACTACACAATTTTAATCATTTTCCACCCAAAATAAAGGAAATGGAAGTAAATCCGATTGCAGTGATGCTGGTCTACATGGACAGCAAAGGTGATCGTCTACTTTTTCGTTATCCCTACGAGAATGGCTATAAAGGTAAATTGTTTATAAAAAAGTATGTTCTCGAATTACATTTGTATTCACGCCCAACTGCCTAAAAACATAGATAAGACACCGCTACAAGGTTTGCCTCTCGCCGCTTCAGCGCCGGCTTTAAATAACCCTCCCTTGATTGATGTAGCAATGAGCAGTTCAACCATATCACTGGTCTCACAAATTTCTTCGGAGACTTGCAGGAAGCGCAATCCCTATGCCATCAGCAGCAGCGATGAGTTACTGCAGACTGTGCCGCCACCAAATATTACACCTGCCCCAATATTTGGTGTTTGTAATAGTGCAATGTGCACTACAGCGCCTAAGGGACAGCTGGAGGGTTTTACCGATGAAGTTCTTTCCACGCTATTTGCCGTAAAGCAGCAATTGTGCAACCAAAAATTAGAATTAAAAGTAAATGATGTGCGTTTCGTATCGCACCCAACGCTAATACCACGCACAGAGCAACGCTGTAGCGCTGGTAGTGGTGGCACTGCAAACACTAATCCAAGCAACGCACCTACGAATATGCCACTTGCCGGCGCAGGTCAGGGCGCGCCAGGTGGTAGCACAACAGCTGCCGCGCCGGCATTGCCTCAGCCAAAATCTCAGCCACAGCAAGTGCTTATAAATATAGTTTTCGCCTTACATGCGCAGGCCAGTTACTCCATAGTAAAATGCTATTATGAGCTAAGCAAGCGGCTGGGTTTAGCTTTGCGCGTTGAGGAGCAACGTACTGGCTACTGCACTGAAGAAACCATGCTTATGGCGCGAACACACGACGAACTCTCGTCACAGCAGCAGCCGTTGGAGCGAACTTTTGATGCCATCACCGAACGCAGTACTTTGGCGCAGGCGCTCAAGTCTATTTATCATGATCTATGCACAACTGGATTGCTGAATACAACTTTAAATCAATACTTGACAGTGAGCTTCTGCCTGCCACAGAAAGCGCACCAATTGCACAAGAAAGGCAGCATGGTTGATCCGGAGGCCATAGATCGCTGCTTGCGTTCGTTAAAGCCCTATCATGGCATGTTGCTCGTTGACTATGCCGAACTGCTCGATTGCGTGCCACCACGTGCCGCGCGCATGCTACTACAGTTAGTGGAGATCTACACACCTTTGATGAGTTTACAAATGCTTGCTTCCGAGGCGGATATGAGTATTGAACATGTCTACAAAATGGTTTCACACTTGGTTTACTGGGGCAAGGCGACTATTATCTATCCGCTCTGCGAAACGAATGTGTACGTGATTGCGCCCGATGCGCCGTTGCATACAAAATCGCACTTGGTTGAGAAATTCTCTGCGCGCTTTGCTGGCATGTCACTATTTGATGCCATCTCACATTTTTCGCTTCCCACCTCCATTGGGCATCTCACCACACCGCTGCAACAGTCAGCGCGACAGGGTATGCTCGCACAAATGGTTGTCTGGATGTTGCAGCATCATCTGCTTATGCAATTGCATACTTATGTACAGTTTATGCCCAGCGATTTGGATGATTTCTATGGTGGTGTGAGCACGATGAATGTGGCGGGCAGCGATTCCTCGGCGTGCAGCGATGCTGCAAATAATCACAAATCATCGCTAATGGACTTGCAAGAGGGCACCAATACGATCAGTTCAACGGGTGTGGGCGGTGCAGGTGAATTGATGATATCGCCGCTGAGTAGAAGTATGAACGTCAGCGATGAAGAGCTGTAAGTAGCACAGATTTGATGATATCGAGTTTTTATAATTTTTAAACTGTCTTACAGCAACGCTGGCTCACTGCTCTCTTGCGCCAGCCAACCGCTGCCTGTGCCACATACCAGCCATCGTTCGATAACCGATGATCGCTACTCTGGCGGTTGTTCTACAGCATCAGACAACATCGTGGCACAGCCCTCCTCTAGTCACAAGTCCAATTTTAGGTAAGCCTCTTCGATTTTTGTAAAAGGTAATGAAATTATGTGTACATTGCACAGCATGACCGCCTCCATGAGCACGGAGAACTGCGATAGTATCGCCTCCATCGAGGATGAAGAGAAAATCAAAGAGCTTCTTTCCGTTTTCAATGAAGCGGATCGCGCAGCCATAAGACGCATACCTGCATCATCGAATGTGGACGATCTTTCTTTGCTGGTTAAGCTTTATGAGGCGGGTTATTTCAAAAGTGAACATCACTTGGAGGAAATTATGTATTTTCAAAGCTTACGTCCGGCGGAATTGTTACAGCTGCTGGATAAATTTCGTGATGTGCTGATAATTTATGAGACTGAAGATCCTGCTATTGCATCGATGTACAATAATAAATGAAGCATAGGTACATGAGTAAGGAGAAATGGTGAAATGAAAGGTGGTGGTGAAGAAAACGTTACGGCGAGGGGGCGTAAGTGCTGGAAAAAGTGAATGTCAGCATCTGAAATGCTAAATGGGTTAGGTGCATAGCGTAAGCAGCCTTTTTTAAGTTATCAATGAAGTTTTATATTCTCTTAATTTTCTTTGCTTAGTGCGTGGTAAAGTGAAATGTGAATTAAAAACTACAATATTTTTTTTATAATTTTTTAATTTAATTTTTTCTCTGCTTATTAAAACTAGTGTGGTTTCTTTTACTTATTTTTTGTTTGTATCTATGATATTTACTTTTTTCTACTACAATACAAGTTTTAAATTTTAATTAAATGTTTTCGGTTTTTGCACGTACAAGGAAGGGACGACACAACGTTTACAGAGGAGTATATGTATATAATATATATATTTCTATGTACGTTTTTGGTTATTTTTTCCATTTCTTTATAAGTTAGATTTACATTTAGAGTTTTACGTTTAGAAGTAGCTTAAAGTTTCTAACTTACATACACATACATATAGTTATATATTTATATAAATATTAGCAAGACGTTGAATATTTTATAATCAATAACGAATGCATTTGTTATCGTTAAAGTTAATAGTGGTAGAAATATGTATGCAGCAATTTGCGTTAAAAAAATTTATGTTTACTATTTTTTTTACATTTTGTGTCTATTTTTGTTTTTTACAAAGTGCACATTTGTGTGTGTTGAGTGCATTAAAAATTTTAACCGAATTTTTTTCGTATAATCATTGACTAAACATAATATTTTGTAAATAAACTAGTGCCATTTTTTATGGTTTTCTTTTTCAGTTTTATTTTTGTGATTCTTCTAAGCGACGATCTAACTAATTTGCTGCTTTCGGCTCGCCTCACCAGCAAGCTATGCTGGGTAGAGTGTTTGTTCTTTAGTTTGCTTAGTTGTTAAATTAATATTTGTTGCTTGTATTTATGTATTTTTTCTGCACTATGTTTAGTGTGTGTGTTTGAGTTTTGGTTTTTTTTGTTCGCCCTCCTTGTTTACAAACAAATTACACTTAAGCTATTTGCTCTTTCTTTTGTTTAAGCATTGCTTAAGTTTCTCTCTTAACCAGTTAGTTTGCCTACTTAATTGCTTTACTGCGTTTTTGTTTTTGTTGCAAATAAAAAAATATCGTACATCTTCAAATCTGCGCGATATTTGGAATCCTACATGTTAATTCAGTTCGCCATATTCACCGTACGTTCAATGAAAACGAATCACGTTGAATTGTTGTTCTCGCCGTTGCTGTCTTGGAAGTTCGTGCCATTTACTATAAATGATGTGCCAAGTCCATATAGATGTCCGCAGTACTTGGCATTGTCGATATTATCCTCGAAGAACATCTGTTGTGAGGGAAAAGAGAAGCGAAAGAAAATATAGATTGAGAATTTGGCGGAGCAAAAATCAAGTACAGGGTGAATTGTTAACTTTTGAATACAAAAAAAGTAAAAATAGTTCTAAAAAAATTAAATAATGTATAATTAAAAATTAAATATAGAGTTTAGATTATTTGAAGATGAATGAAGTAATTCAATCCTCGGCGCTTAGGTACAATAAATAAAAGGAAAGCCTTAAAAATTAGGTTTGTAAACAAATTGTCAGAGAAATAATGCGTAAAACATATAAAATTTCAACTATCTTCTTTAAATGGCTGGCTAAGAAAATTGTCTGCTTTATTTGTAAAGTAACTGCAATTCGAAGTGCCGTTTCACACGTTTCGGTTACACGGCAGGCGGTTTGCCGGCGCAATTTGTTTAGTTTCAAAATGAAAGCTTAAAAAGCATTTGAAAATAATAAGCAATATTCCTACAAAGTTCCAAAACCTTCAAGTCAGGAACAACACTTTGTGAAATAAAATTTCGATTTTTTAACTTTTCCGGTTTAAAGGCCGTGTCATACGATTGGGCATTTGTCCAAAATTTGGAGCAACGCCTAGATATAGGTCTTTATCCCAATCGTGACAAATAATTTGTAGAAATTTTTCAATACAATTGTACTGTATTGTGCCAATCGTGTGAC
>JAPVRG010096261.1:4256-18894 GCA_029783565.1 Rhagoletis cerasi | reverse complement strand
TACCTATTCTAAATTATTTATTACCTAAATAACACAACATAATATGGGTATCAAATGGAAAGTATTTTAAAATTGCCTGATTCAAAGAAATTTTTGAATAGCGTTGCCACCCACTTTTTATTGCATATTTGCATATTTAAATAGGTATGTAGGTAATTGTTTAGAAAATTGAGATACTGTAATACAATTCATGGGTACAAAAGAAAGCTTTAAACAAGGCTTTGTCTTACAATTAGTGTTATCCCTTGGCATATTAGTGCAAGATTGCTAACTTTTTTCAATTATAAAAAATTTGAGAACTTTAATACAGAAATATTTTCGATGAGGGTTGCCACGTTTTTTGCAATAAAAATTTGTGTCATTAATTTCTGCGAGCATTTTTTGTATGAAGATATGTATGTATGTATGTATGTAGATATATATGCACTCAAAATTACTCTTCATCCTGGCGTACTTGTAAGATATTTATTTAATTTATTAGATTTAAAAAGTAAAAATTTGTTAACTTTATTCCCAAAATATTCTTTTTATTGAATTCTGAGGCACTGAGTGGGCGTTAGGTGTGGCATTTTCTCGAGTAAAGCGTCCATTAACTTTAAAAATACGTCTCGCAAAATACTCCTCGGCATACCCGCAATATATTTATAGCCGTCCTATTCAAAAATAAGTTTAATTATCAAGTTAAACGAAAAACTTTATGTTGGCATCAAACGAGAGGTTTTAAGAAAGCTCTATCTATTTCGAAAATATTTTTGACGAGATATGCCAAAAGCTTAAGAATTTAAAATCAATTTAATTTACAAGTTAAATGAGGTATTACAATATGGATATGGTTGCCACCTGTTTAAAAGTCAAATCCCATTTTTTCATAAGTGAATCAAGTATTACCATATGTATGAGAGAAAGAGGTATGATAAAGCTTTGTTTCGGAAATATTTTTTAAAGAGCGGTGCCACCTGTTTATAAGTAAATTTAAATTAAATCAATGAATTAAATGAAAGATTACAAAAAATATGTTAAGTCAATTGTTTGATGTTTTAAAAAGCTATATTTCGAAAATATTTTTAAAAAGGGCTGCCACTTGTTTAAAAGCCTAATTAAATTTAACCACTTAAAGTTATGAAATCTTTCAATATAGATATCAAAGGAAAAATTCTGAATAAAATCTTTATTTCGAAAATATGTTAAAGAGGGTTGCCACCTTTTTAAACGCTAAATTCAATTCAGTGAAATACTAATGAAATATATTTGAAGAGGGTGTCATCTGTTTAAAAAATCAAATTCTATTTAAGTGAGAACTTGCAAAATGGAATATCTTTAGTCTTTGCAACAAAGATTTTCCACCTCTCCCACATGTCAATCTATTTGTTCTGCTTACGCTGAATGAAATATAGTAAGAGTGGAAAGCTGTCTCACGTCGATTTAAAATTTTATTCTCTTTAATAGACATACAATTGCAATAAAAACATCTTTGGTGTTAGCAAGCTTCAAAGTAAAATTTCAAAACTGAAGCCCACCCCGTCAACGAACTGATTGGAGAATACTCCCAAAAATAGAACCGACATACATCCTCACCAGCTCCGTCAGAATTGGGAAGGACCTCTCCGAGCCGTTTGATACCAAAGGATGTTTCAGACAGGGCGACTCCCGTTCCTGCGATGTTTGAGAAGATAATAACAGCAGCAGAACTAAATCGCTCAAGGGCTACGTCTGTTCTGCCTTCTCGGAATTAGATAGAGAAACAAAGCATATGGGTCTGGTGGTGAACGAGGACAAAACGAAGTATCTCCTATCATCAAGCTCTGAAAGTATTCAACTCGGGTCGCGATGCTGGTAATAGAGGAAGAAGAAGGCCTCCTCTGCGATGGAAAGACCAGGTGGGGAAGGACTTGGCTTCACTTGGCATTTCCAATTGGCGTCAGTTGGCACAGAAGGGAAACTACTGGCATGCTTTGATGAACTTTACCTACGAATTCGTAATTAGCACAAAAAAATTTATCAAAAATAGTATTTATTATGGCATTTATTTTGTAATTCAAAAGATTCAGTAACTTTGCGAACAATTTAACGAATCCGCTCAAACACTGTTTAGAATATCCGGGTATCTGAATAATAAAATGAACGGATATTAACAGGATATCCGGATTTCATCCGTATACGCGAATATCCTAATTTATCCGAAAATACGGATAGTTTCAGCCCTAACTACTACGCTTGAGTGAGATGTATTTACTATTACATGGTGTAGTAATGTCAATACAGTTTCAAACTTCAAGTCAGCTCGAATTAACGCCCTTCTATAGCAATGAAAAGTTCTTTTACCCCATTTAGATAAAAAATGTCCACCGTATATTCTTAGACACCCTAATGTTCATATTATATTATAAGGTTCAACTTAGCACAATTGCCACATAAGAATATTTATTAACAATCGAAAGAGCTAAAAACCCAACAGCAATAGAATTTTTCGCAACTTTTCACAACCGGGGTTATGTATGCGCCAAAATGCGCTTTACATATGAACAAACATATGTGCCTGTCCATATGTTTATACTCTTACAACTAAATGTTATCATTTTGCACATTGCATTGTACATTGCAACAACTGCTGGTAATTGTTTTGGGCGGTAATTGCAGTTTTGCACATTGCATTGTGCCATTTCGCTGCATTGAGGGCAACAAAAGCAAAAACAGCAAAGAGCTAACTTGCTTCCCCCCAACCCTTGCCTCTTCCAAGAAAATCGCTTTACTCCACAACTAAACTTTTTTCTCATATTTCTATGCACTTTTAGTCAGTCTGTCCACATGCAGCTGGAGGTATCGAAAGCATCGAATGCAAGTGGTCTCAGCAACTAGATATTTATTTACTCGTACTCGTACATCGAGGGAGCGGAAGCCGCGTGCGCAATTCATAGTCGCAAGAGACACAGACACAAAATGCGCTGAAGTTGGCATGGAAATTGTGTTGAAGACACTGCAATTTAATTTAATAAATTTTATGTTCATGACTCCAATGACTCGCGATGGGTTCGTGAAAAGGCTTCTCGCCGATTGCAATGCGCACAGCGAGAATTGCATTTGTGGCAAGAAAGCCGCTGTAACAAATTTTGTTGGCGTTTTGTTTTGTGTCATTTTTTGCTAGGGAAGTGATCTTGGCGGGCTGGAGTTTTTTATTGTTTGTTGCTTTGCTCGCTGTTACATGTGGCAATGACACTTAAATGCTTTTTGCATACTTTTATGTTGTTTTCTTTATTTTTGTAGCGCTGGAACTGTGCACCATGACCGCCAAGAAAATTGTGCTGAATTATTCTATAAACATATTATTAAATGTAAAAGTACGGAAAGGTGAGGCGAATAATTTAATGAACACTAAATTGAATTATTTAAAAAAGGTACAAAGTAATAAATGATGGTAATCAGAACAAAGAGGTAATAGAATCATGGAGCGTAACGGTTATGATCTTTACAATAAAAATCATAATTTAACGGTTAAAATTTAATTTCTATTTTTTTCGAACAAGCTTAACAGTTATTTTGTGATTTTTACTTTTTAGATCATGAATAATCGTTAAGTTTGTATTCATATTTTTTCGATCAAATTTAATCGTTATTTTATGATTTTTATTTTTTCAATCATAGAAGATTTAAATCGGTCATAAAATAGCAGTCTCCGTTATAATGGTTAAAAATGATCGAAAAAAATAAAAGTCACAAAATAAGGATTAAATTTGACCGAAAAAATAAAAATCCAAATTTAACGATTATTCTTCATCAAAAAAATAAAAATAAAAAATTACGATTATTTTTCGATCGTAAAATAAAAATCGTGACATTTAACGGTAATTTTCGGTCCCTGAATAAAATTGTTTTTTGGTGGTGTGGAATGTTCATTTCACACTGCTATTGCTCCGTTATAACAATTATTCTATTGTCTTCGATGACCTTCGGATTCCCGAATATCGCCGGAGCACAATTATCCCTTCTATGAATAACTCAGTGAGAGGGGAGACCAGTATGTTTGCATGTATGTATTTATATAAAAAAAATATTTATTCAAGTGGGTAGGCACTGTGGCCAATGGGAATTATCAATTACCACATCTGCAGGGTTGAAAGCCAAGTACAAGCAGAGTCCGCAAAAAATTCCGGAAACATTGTCCGGAGGATGCATCAGACTAGGCCGAGCATACTTTATACTTCCATCAAATTATAACTTAAGAAGGTTGTATTACATGGCAGTTGAGAAGTGCGTGTGCAAAAATTTCATAAATATAATGAAGGAAATTTTTGCACATGCAGCATTACATAGCATGCATTTAGGCGCATGGTGTTAGTAATCGCGCCTAAGCAACTGTATTGCTAATGGAAATGTTAATGGTAATGGTAGTTGTAATGGTAAAGGTAATGGTAATGGTAATGGTAATGGTAATGGTAATGGTAAAGGTAATGGCAATGTTAATGGCAACGGTTATGGTAATGGTAATGTCATTGCAATGGTAATAGTATTAAGTAAGGGTAATGTAGTTGCAGTGGTAATGGTAATGGTAATGGTAATGGTAATGGTAATAGTAATGGTATTGGTAATGGTAATAGTAATGGTAGTGGTAATGGTAATAGTAGTGGTAATGGTAATGGTAATGACAATGTAATTATTTTGGTAATGATAATGGTAATGGTAATGGTAGTGGTACTGGTATTAGTAATGGTAGTGGTAATAGTAATAGCACTGGTAATGTACTTATAATAAAATTGTAATAGCAATAGTTATGGTGATGAAAATGGTAATAATAAAGGTAATGCTAATGATAATAGTAATGGTTATGGCTATGGTAATAGAAACGCTTAGGAATCGAACTATTGATCAGAGAACTGCCTATCAGCCAGAGAAGGAACTCTAGTGTAACTCCAATCTCTCAGTTCTGTAGGAAGAGGTAAGGAAAATATTTAAGCGGGTAAAGTGCCCTGGTATCTGATATTGATTTTCTTCAACTTTAACAACTTCCAACAAAGAAGTTCATGAAGCCAAGACAGAGAGTTTCAGGAATTTGTTTACCCTCCGGAGGCACCCAGACTTCGCTGAGACCTGCAAAGAAGGACAGTTGGAAGCCGATTAGCGATGAAACTTCCAGAGTATAGTTACCCCAGGGGGGAGTAGGGGAGCGGATGGCCCGAACCCTTCTCACGGCCAGCTAATCGCCGTAAATGAATGGAATACTTCAATACGTGTGTATGTTCACCTACACCATTACGATGGGCAGTAGAAATCCACAAGGCTGAATTCTGTTCCATTGGGCCGGTTTTCCTCCAGAAAGTATAAGATATTCTGGGGTCTTGATATTTTTTGTTAAAAAAAAAAATAAAGTAAAGCCGAATTTTACTTTGAAAATATTTATTTGCATTTTCACACAGCTTTTCCCTCTACTTAAAATACAATTAAGTACGTTCAAGTAAAAGCATGGGAATGGTGTTATTTGTATAATTTTGTATGTGCTTATGTAGATGACCGATGGTCAATTCATCTTCCTTTTGTCTGTCCATTCAACACGTGTCAAAATCAAATTCCTCAACACCTTTGGACATTTACGCATAATAACAGGAATATTTTCATGAACACATACATCCATACTAAATATGCTTTTCAACGCCAATAACTCATTGTACAATGCATTTGTAAGCGTGAATATTTGCTTGTGAAATGGTTAAAAATAGCCGCTGGCCATTTCACAGCCAACTGAACGCGTTGTGCTTTAATCGCTCACAAGCGGGACTACTCCGCTCATACTCCTGCTAGGACGCTGCTACATACATAAGTTCATATATGTAAGAGTATGAATACCAGCTGATTGAATTTTCCTGCTCATTTTAACGCGCATACGCCTAGGCAGGTTGTAAGCAGACGCTTTGGCATTCAACTGGCATTTGCTGTTGCTGGTGCTGATGCTGGTGCTATGGCTCCAACTGCCGCTGCCCCTGCTGCGCACTCGCACGTATTCATCGATGATTATTGCGTTAATTATCCAGTCAACTCCTACCACCGATTTATTGCCTACACTTATTACCACCGAGCAGCCGAGCAGAGTAGCGCGTTTCACTTCATTTCCATGCTTTGCACACGAAAGCGTCTGACGCACTTCCTACATATTAAATACCTATCAAATACATACATAAGTATATGCGTATATGCATAGAAAAAACCACAATAACAAAAATAGCAACAACTTTAATAGGCAGAAAATGAGCGCTCATTGATGTGTACTTCAAAAGGAATTTCAGTTATTTCCGTACTGTAAGTTGTTGTTGTTTTGCTAAATACTTTCACTCGACCGTCCAGTTGGAGAAAAATGCATACCTATGGATATCCTTGGCCGCCTAAGAGGACTACAAGCTATGTACATACATACGAGGGCAGTCCTATAAGTACATAGCCTACAAAAGAAAACCGAAAACTTTGGAAAAGTCGCGATTTATTTCTCTACATTATTCTCTACACTTGACCCAGCGATGCTCTAACTTCTTTAACCCGTCTGAAAAATACGTATTGTCGAGCTCTGCGAAGTAGGTCTCCGTGGCGGCTTGGCCGATCTGTCCGCCAGCAAAAGATGCAACAAGGTGTAAAGTGCTGCCATCTCTTAAGAAATATTTTCTTCTCCATTGCTGTCCATCAAACCTGTACGCCGTGGAACACTATTGGCCTTACTATTGCCGTGAAAATCTAGTGAGGAAGAGAGGGGGCTTGGGAGACAGAAAAGAATCTGAAAAGATATACAAAAACACAAAAATTTGAATATACTCAATATTTACACAGTCATTGTTTGCTATTTCAATTAGTAATACTGATATTAGATAATGGCTTGTGTTCTAAAGCAGCTCAGACCTCTGAGAAAATGCCTGCATGTTTCCAATTAATATCTATACATACCTGAAAAAACTCATACAGAAATTCCTATCCAAGCTTTGGTTGAAAGGAAAATGTCAAAATAACTACACTCCCATATACATAGTATTGGCGATTGGCAGATTGCTAATACCATTTTCATTAGAGAAATATGATGCCATCGTCAGCCGCCAAAGCACTCACCATCCGCCACTCGCATTTTAACGCATTTAAAGCTAATCTCAAAACAAACGTAAATAAGACTTTACGCTTAATTTCGTAACAAGATTCCGCGCTGGCATAACCAAGAGAACAACCACAACAACAACGCACTGCCTACGGAAAAAATCAAAATCTTTTTTTACATTTTTCCCCCGTTTTCCTAAGCATTTTCATGCCCCTGCTTTCTGCTGCTCGTGTTTGGACAGCATTAATAAGTCAAACGCAGTAAGAGGAGGGTGGCAAATTTTCCTTTTCTCTGCTTTTAAGGATTTTATTTTTTTGTTTTTGCTTCCTACAAACATTTTTTTTTTTATTCGCTTTTCTTTCATATTATTTGTTGCATTTGGGTTTTATTTGCGTTTATCTTTTGAATTTTTATTAGCAAATATTTTAGCTGCTTTTGGTTGGTTTTCATAATTTGAGATTTTTTGTTATTTCTGTAATAAATCTACGAATTTGTGAAATTAAAATGAGCGGAAATTATGATTGCCAAAGAAATTTCCGGCGCAGGTAGTGATTTATATTGCGATTGGGGTGGTCAGCGAGCCACAGCTGTTTCGATTGTTTAAAAATTGAATTTTAATTTAAATGGTCATGAATTTCAACACACTAATAGCCTTATTCATAAAACAATAAAATAGCTTTAAAAAAGGTTTACAAATTGAAAAATTTATGAGAACGTCAATTTATAAAGCTTTTTAAATATATTTTATTTTTTATGAATAAGGCCACAAATGTATAATTCATAAATAATTAATAGTTTGTAAGTCATAAAAAGGGCTAGCAAAAATATGCACAATTCATAACTGATAGCTGGTAGCTGATAATTCATATTTTATAAGTCATATATCACACTTTGTGTTCAAAATTGATAATTTTAATTAAAAAAACTCCTATGCCATAGCTCATAATTCATACTAAGTAATATTATCATGATGCAATAATAAAATGTGTTATAAGTTTGCGTTCGTCTCTTAGGCTCCCTTAGAAAAATTAGATTTGCCTCTTTGAGTAACTGCTTTGCATATTACAGCGATTTTCTTGAAAAAGTACTAGAAATTTTACAATTAGTTTTTCACAAATTTTAAAATATTACTTCGATATGAAAACAAAGGTTAATTATACATACTTTCCTGCATATTTATTACTTATCCCAAAAAAATAGTCAAATATCTCAGTTTTTCACAAATTTTAATTGAATACTTTGGTACGAAAAATAGTATTAAATTTAGTACTATTTCGCCAAATGGCCTTCTTTCTTCCACTTCTCGTGCCTGGTAAACTTCCAAAATACAACCTTTTTTGTACCTGTTGTTACACCGTGCGACAAAAGTCAAAAAATTTCAAAACACACCAAACAATCAATACACTCACAAAACCAGGGCCAAGTATAGTAAAACTGCGTTTTTAGTTTTTCTCTCTGACGTCAAGATTTTTTATAAAAGGACTTTGAAATTTCAAGGGTGTAATTAATTCAAAAAATTATTTAAAAATTTCAGTGCAATGTAGAATAACAGTATGGGTGCCAAATGAAAGATAAAATTCTCTGAATTAAAAAAATTAAATCTGTTAGGCTCACGAGGACGAATAGGTATTGAAAATTCCCTCTTAAATGTTTTCCTTTTTTAAGCCAATAAAGTTAGCAGAACGAAATTAGAGGATGTGGTGGTCAGTCTTCAACAAATAAATTAAAAAAAAATAAATATTTGAAATTTTAAAGTAGATATATTCAAGGATAAAATTTTAAAAGGACATTTTAATAATGATTTAAGAAATTTTGATAGAAGAAAATTTCTTTTCCATTTCTTGTGCGCCATTTTTTATGAATTTTTCGTTTTTCTTGAGAGCTGCAAGCAGCCCTTTAAATAAAATATAACAGCGAAAATATTCTTTATGAAGGTTGCCACCTATACGAAATGTTTAAATAAGTTTAATTATCAAGTTAAACGTAAAATTTTATGGTGGTATCAAACGAGAGAGGTTTTAAGAAAGCTCTTCTATTTCGAAAATATTTTTGACGAGATTTGCCACCAGCTTAGGAATTCAAAATCAGTGTAATTGATAAGTTAAATGAAGTACTACAATATGGGTTGGAAACTCATGAGGTTTAAGAAACCTTTATTTCGAAAATATTTTGAAATGGGTTGCCACCTGTTAAAAAGTCAAATTCCATTTTTTCATAAGTTAAATTAAGTATTACAATATGGATGAGAGCAGAAGGTATGATAAAGCTTTGCGTAGAGAATATTTTTAAATGTAAATTTAAATTAAGTCAGTAAGTTAAGTGAAAGATTACAAAAAGATGTCAAATCAAACAACAGAGGCTTAGAAAGCTTTATTTCGAAAATATTTTTAAATGCGGCTGCCACTTGTTTAAAAGCCTAATTAAACTTAATCAGTTACTTTAATGAATTATTACAATATGGATGTCCAACGAAACATGCTGAAAAATTCTTTATTTCGAAAATATTTTGAAGAAGGTTACCGTCTTTTTAAACGCTAAATTCAATTTAAGGAAATACAAATGAAATATATTTAAAGAGGGTGTCATCTGTTCAAAAAAATCAAGTTTAATTTAAGTAAGAATTTGCAAATGGAATATGAATGAGATATTGATATGAAACAAAAAGTGTTGGTATATGCTTTTATTCAGGCACATTGGCCCGTAGTTATAGTCAGCATTAAGTCGACTCTAAAATTAAAATCATGACATATATCTCACTGAAAATTATTTCAAAAAGCTACTTGTAACTAGAACTACGGGCCATTGTTTTAAATAATTGCCTCCTATAAAAATAGTTTAAATAATGTAGGTACATAGTACAAATGCCACCTACGAATTGTGAGTTGTTTTTTCTGCTGAAATGGCCAATTTAGTTTAAATTCGACACTTAAGAAACTTAAAAAAAAATTTTTATTTTCAACGATACTATAATTTGTTTTCTTTTTTTACATTTGAAATTATAACGTTAAACCGAACCGCACAGAGGCGCAGATGCGGGCAAAAGCTAGTATTTAATGAAATAAAGTTTATAATTCCTAACTCACAATACATACATAAATCATTAAATCATATAAACAATTCATAAGTCATAATTCATAAAACGTAATTCTTAATTATTTAATTAATTAATTAAGAATTCTAAGTTCATAATTCGAATTCAAATTTTTTGATTCATAAATCATAATTCATAAACCATAATACACAAACCTTAATTCTTAATTTATAATTCAAAATTTTATTTAAAAAATTCACAATTCATAAGTCATAATCCACCATTTATAAATCAATATTTATAATTCATAAGTCGTAATTCAAAACGCTCAATTTTGAATTTTAAAATTCATAGATCGTCATTAAAAATTCCTAAGTCATGATTTATAATGCAAAACTCTAAATTCATAAGTCACAATTCACAAAACGAAATTTATTATTCAAATTTCATAATGTGTAATTTATAAAAGCTTTTTTGTTTCATACTTAGCGCATTTCTTATCATTCCTTCCATTTGGCATCGCTTCCTCCCATTGCCATCGAATGCATATCGATTGTACTTGTGGCGGCATCATTAATTATTTGAATTTGGAAAGGCGCCACCACCTCTTCAGTATGAGTATTTGTTCAATTTCACGGTTTGAATTTCCTTATTTTTAAATCTACTCTTTTCACCTTTGCGGCTGTCAATAAAAGTATGTATATAAATATGTACTTGATGTGTACAAAATTTTTTCCACTTTACAAAACCATCGATACAAATTAGTTTTGCTACTCATATCGATTGGGACTTTGATTTGACTGCTACTTACTCGCATTCGTATTAGCTACATACAAATGAACATACATTTTTTCTTCTTCTTACTCTTCTTTTGCTTTGCTCAATTCTCATAGTCATCACGTAATGATCGACTTTGTACAAATGTGGAAAAAATTAACCTTTCAAAACGATCATCAATTATGACAGTATGAACATAAAATTGCATATATACCTGCATACATAGAAACACAGACATTTTCCACATTTAATTCGACTCATTAACAAAACAGTGCTCTTCAAATTTTGATTTCGTCCATTAATTTGTAGTTACGGGCATTTTGACTTCGTTAAATCTAAAATTACGAGTTAAATGTGTAAATTAGTGAAGGATTTTTAAATGAATAGCAGCTTCTTGGCAGTTCGGTTGCATTCATTGCTAGGTGTGACTAATTGCGGGTGCATGTGAAAATTTTAACTTAAAAGTTTTCTTCATCAAATTAAGTTTTGGTTTCTCTTGTGAGTAATGAAGCCGTTATAATTTTTAACTGCAACCTATTTTTTTGTTCATAGGTAACGGTGCATCCAATGCAACAGCTTTCCCAATTAAAGTTGTAATTTTTTATAATTAATGACGATTTATTGAGGTCGAGTGGACAAGGTATTTTTGTGATCTGAATGTGTCGATTAGAGTATTTGCTTCTTTTCTACGGTTTTTGTGTCGCGGATTAGAATTCGCAGAATGTTGTACCAGTATACTGGTTGTTTCGAAAATCTTATTTATTTAGCAATATTTTGAAATCATGGATCATCGAAAATCTTTAACCTATAATAATTCCTTCGCCGTATACGAGGGCAATTTGATAAGTTTTTTGAATTTTTTTTTCTGCAAAAAAGGGCTGAACATCTCAACAGAGTATCTTTGTTTCTCAATGCATTTAGTGAAGTATGTTCCCAATTATGTATTTATTTTATACCTTTCAAACAATAGGTTTCTTTTAGGCCCTAAACATGTGTATAATTGTTTCACTCAGGAGCGGTTTTCTTTCAGGCGAGATGGTATTGTATTTATCCCAAAGGCAGGAAATCTAAATCATTTACAGGTAAAGAACTTCTTGCCGTTAAAACTTGAAAGACTAACTAATTGATCTACATTCATATCAGGAAAAGTAATGACCAGCATCTACACGATATATAAGCATCAAAGATAGATCTGTCGAAAGCGCGTTCCACGAAGTAATTGATACAGATATAAGCACGGGATCCATGAGAAAAACAATTACCAGAGGCACTACCCAGGGAAGCGTACTATATCCTCTCTTCTGGTTCATTGTGGTAAATGAAAGCCAGAAGTCAGTTATAATAAGGTTTGTCGATGATTTCGTTATATTTATCTCGTGTAAATTGGCGCCAAAGAGTTGGCCGCTGAAAACCAGCGGTTTTGAAAAGCAACGCCGCATATCGCATATCCACATGGGGCGGCCGAAGTCTAGTTGGAAATAAAATATTCGCATTACATGGCATATCGAGACCGGTGACGAGAGCACTTCAGAAAGGGCTTTCCATGATATTTTACCTGTAAGCGCTGCACATTTTCGCCCTCTGACGTAGGGGAATTAACTAGCTTCGAGCATGCAAAAATACTTGGTGGAATAAAAAGGGGATGTCTTATGGAATCAAATTTGACATAGAGGCCATAACTGCCGCCCTTCCGCTGGTTTTGGTATGGCAACGCAAGGATACCTATACTGTTTTCGACCATAGAAGAACGGGACGCAGGCTTTCCGATGATGGTATGTCTATCTTTAAAGCCCGGTCACTACTCAGAAGGCCTGCAAATCAGTCAGTATTTTCGTCTGCCAACCACTACTGCGTCTTCCAATCTAAAATTTATGTCGTAGAGAAAGCAGCTAGTCTGCTACTAAATAGCGCGGTTCCGGCCGGATGACCAAGATGACCAAGCGGCGTTGAAAGCAATAGGATCCAGAGAAGTGAATTCTGAGATTGTACACAATTGGCGGGCTCTTTCAGTATTACTGAGTTCCCGCCGATGGCAAGGTATGTCTCGGAGATGCCAAAAAACGAGGCAGGCAACACTAGAGAACTACAGGTTAGTGTTTCATTTTAGAAATGTCTTCTGATCATGAAGACTCGAGGTCATTATGGCCGCGGCTAAATAGGACAAAGACGGAAGAGCTTCTTAAATTCAACAGATCTACAATAAGAGTTCTTACCGGTGTTATCCCAGGACACTCTTCTATTCCACTAATGCTGCAACGACGGCAAATACCAAAGAGTTCTCTCTGCATAAGCTGCCACGATGAGAATGAGTCGAAACGGCCCAAATACTTGGGGTCATTTGCCTAATCTCCTGGCCTTATATGCACAAAAAAAAAACGTAAATATATACCTAGGTGCTATTGGGATTTCAGTAGCCTGTTTTCGTCACAGTGTCACTTCGCCCTTAGAACAAACTGCCGGTAGTTTCATAAGTCCAAACAAGTTATAGACAACACAGCTAAGATGTGTTGCTGATATGTGGCAGGACTAATGTAGACTGCCTGCTCATTGTCATCGCGGCAGTTAAAGTTATGTAGCGCCATCCGATAAAACTCGGAATTATTTCCTCGCACGCACAACATCCACAAAATATATTTCTTCCAACAGCAGTCGTCCTTCAACAGGCAATGGCGTACCGGCGAGTGACTTTCTCCAACCAAAAAGTGTTGAAGAAGAAGAAGCTCGGACGAACCGAGTTGGGTTAATCCGAAAAGCACTTTTCATTTTTAGGTGGAGGTTTTTACCTGTGTTTTCTTCACATTAAAAATACCTGGAAGCCCCAGGACTTTAGCTTGTTCTACACCCGTTGTCACTTCTTTAGCTTGTTTTTTAATGATAAAACATACATATATTTTTATCCAGACATCACATACATTCAAGTACAAAGAACACTAGTCACCTAAAAGCAAAACAGCAGGAAATCGCTCGCCTATCAATATCAAGGGCAAACGCCTAAGCGTATGCAACAAAAAAAAAACAGAAGGATTCATAAATCTATTATGTACTGCACTTTTCCATAAAACAACTCCCCCTAACCTCCATTTACTCATACTGCCACTTTGCTGCTCGCTAAACCACCGACGCTTTCTTTCACCGCTATTTGACTTTGGGGTGTGGGCTTGCGACAAGCTGACTGAATGACTGTCAGCATATCAAACCAAGTAGCAGCCACCTACGTAGTAAGGGTTGGAAATTTGAATCCCAGCGCAATTTTCCAACTTTCAGTGTTTTGTTGCTTCTTCTGCGAAAACTTCATAAATATGAAAGTGAGCATTTCACAGGAAATTCGTTGTTTTATTCTTCGACGCTTCATTTGCCATTCGCCAATATTTGCATTCATTCATTCATTCTTTCTACGCCTTTTTTTCTTACTTCGATTTTTTCTTCTTCATCGCCTTTGGTGATATTCCTGCTATTGTGTCGGCATTGTGCCGGCAAATTGTACGTTATAAATGGATTATTGCAATTAGCCCTTCATGTCCCTGCGCGGCAGTGCACAAAACATACATAGGTATGCACATTAGGCTGGGCCAAGGTTTTTTTTTCCCAGCCACCCCCCTGAACTGAAGAATATCAAATATAAGAAGACACGTATTTTATCATTTTGAAATCGGTTCAAAATATTTTTAAATATCTTCAAACGCTTTTAGTTTTCATGTAGAAACTTAAATATTTTATTAAGCCTTTAAATAATTTTATGTTTTCAAATAGCTGGTAAACCCTATTTTTCA
>JAPVRG010096100.1:0-11760 GCA_029783565.1 Rhagoletis cerasi | reverse complement strand
GAAATGATAGCGAGGTAATGTCAGGTTATGTCAGCTAAAGGTGTTGGAGAATGAAAGCACGAATGGGTTATGATTATGAATTGATGGAATTATGACTCCCAGTCACAAGATGGCTCCTCGGCCATGCGGGCGCGTGGTCGCAGTAGTACTGAATTAAAGCATATAAAATAGTGGAAAAAAAAAAACAAAATATTAATGGAATAATTAACCAAACTAATTAAAATGAAATACAATCAAAACTATTGACTTTGCAAACAAATTTGAAAGGATAACCTGGCATTTTAAGGAGCATAATCAGCTACCTTGCCATTAACTCGAAACTGTACTCTGGCGAGTAGTTTCTGTAACTAAAAAAAAAAAAAAAAAAAAAAAAAATATCATATGAGAACTCAATGAAGTACTGATTTGAACTGAAAATGGCCTCACTCGACAGAAGTTTTGTCAAATGTCCACAGATGTAAATACAGATTTCATCTTAAAACGGGAAAACGTCTTAAAAAAAAATCAAAACAATGTGTTTTGTAAAGCATAATTGCAGATTATATTTTAAAATTATACTTATAAGCTTATTGCATCGGCTGCCGGCTGTGTATCAGTAGCCTCAGCTTTATGTTGAATTTCCTTATCGAAATATGCAAAACCATTTTGTTTGGATGCCAGTGGTTTCAAGTTTTTGCCTGTTTTCGACCTTCAGTTAATTGAAATGGAATGGTAATTAAAACATTTAAAACAAGACAGATCCTTGCTTCACTTACACTTCTTTTAGTACATGTAGCTTAGGTATATTTTTGGTATAAGCTTTAGCCCCTGTTGCCTCCAGCTCAGCTAATTCCCTCGGATGCATAGTTTTTTTATGAAAACGGCAACTTGGCCCAGTAGAGAAACTTTTATCACAAAAGTCGCATTTATAAGGTCTGAGGTCAGTATGGGCAATTATGTGGTTTTTCAATGTATTTGACCGCTTAAAGAGGCGGCCGCAAAAGTCACATTTATGAGACATCTTGTCGGAATGCACCAATAAATGACTCTTGAGAATAGCTCGCGTGCTCAACTGTTTGCCACATTTAGGACAAATATGCTTGTCCCCGTGTATTTGCATATGCGTCTGGAAAATTATATTAAAGCATTCATTTAAATACCTCCATGTGTTATGTATTACCTTTAGACGTTTTCTCAATTTGAAACATCCACCGCAAACTTTACATTCAAATGGCGCATAATCAGTGTGTTGCAACATATGGTCTGATAGCTGTTTTTTTGTGAGCAAAGTCACACCACATACTTCACATATAAGCGATGGTCGAGCTTCGTGTTTACATTTTATATGTCTTTCTAAACGTTGCCTTGTTGCAAAATTTGTGTCGCAATGTGAACAGGAAAATGACTTTGGGTGAACTTTCATATGCGACTTCAATTTGTAAGTGTTTTTGAATGTATCTGGGCAATGTGGACAAATTACTTCACCATGTGCATTTTTCGTGTGACTACCGTAATCCCTAATATACTTAAAACTCTCTGTGCATATTTTACAAGAGAAGTCATACTCCAAGCCATGTGTAGATGTATTCGAGATAATTTTCGAGCGTTTTTTAACATTTTTCGATTCATCCTTTTTTGCCTCAAAATCTTCATCACTATCTTCATCGTCACTACTCTCCACCGGAGAATAATCTGGGTCACCGCTATTACTGTCTGCATCGCCAAATGGATCTTTGAATTCATCTATTTTTTCTGACTCAACAGAAAGAATATCCGTCTGCATTTCGTCGGCATTTTTCTCACTTTTTATTTCGATTACTGATGATTGCGAGGCAGTTGTAACTGGCAAATCAGCAACGAAAATTTCTTCAACTGGAAGTTTATTGGCATAAGAGATAATAAATGGTCCAATTTCAAATAAGTCATATTTCTGATGCAACGCATTTGAATTGAGTTTTCCTAGGTATTTGTTACATTTTAAATCGTCGTACATTTGCTGAACTTTGTTTACGCGCTCTTTAAACTTGATTATAGAACCTGTCACTTGGTAACAATCTGTACAAACCAACTGCGAGAGCTTTTCATCCTCTTTAATCTAAAAAAAATCGGAAAGAAATACATACACATGTATTTTGTTGCGAAATGCTTTTCTTACATCAACCCGAAAGAAATCCTCTATAAAAGGAGCAATAGTACTGCAGTCGTATTCCCTATTATTTATTGTAGGGAGCTGACTCTGTCCGGATATAATGTTTATGTATTGAGAATTAGCCCTTGCACAGAGACGGCACCAACTTTTCCATTCCTCAGCAATAAAATTCTCCGTACCAAATGTACAAGATTCTGCCATATTTATACTTATGGTCTGTTATGTATTTATTTTGTTTATTATAGGAATGAAACGATACGAGCAAATACAAGTTCATACTCGATACTTTTCGTTCGATACCAAGTGCCTGTTAACCACAGTATACTGTGCTGTTAACACAGAACATTAATTGGATTCAATAGTTTACTTATTTTATTTTATTGTTCTTTATTTTTCCCCTTCATTTTCTCCCTTTCTTTGCTTTGGTTTTTTCTATTCTCTTTTGCTCTGACAGCTGAGATCGATAAATTTCCGACATAAATTAGAGAAGACAACGATTTGTTCGTGATTCGCAACGTGATTGGGTCTGAATCACCTAGGAATGAAGTGATTCGCTCTCAAAATTTTGTATGGGCCATTGTGCATACTTAAAGTATGTTTCCACAGCAAGTGATTCCCTCTCCTATTCTTGATTCGCTCTTCCATTCGTAATTGCCGCCCCAATCACGAACCGAAACACGTGATTCGGGTTTTTTTTATTTTTTCCTTCATTTCCTCCCTTTCTTTGCTTTGGATTTTTCTATTCTCTTTTGCTCTGACAGCTGAGTTCGATGAATTTTCGATAAAAATTAGAGAAGGCAACGATTTGTTCGTGATTCGCAAGGTGATTGGATCTGAATCACCTACCAATGAAGTGATTCGCTCTCAAAACTTTGGCGCTTGGGGCGCCAATTACGAATGGGAGACCGAATCAAGAATAGGAGAGCGAATCACTTGGCCTGTAAACGTACTTGTAGTGCAGCGAAAACACACACATACTTGTATTGCAGCGAACACACCCACGTACTTGTATCGCAGCATTTCTCCATTGACGTTTCACGGTGTCGAGGCTTCCATGAACCAACTAACAAGATCACGCGATAAAAGGAGAATGAAAGAATGAGCGTTTTTGACACATGTTTGTTTGCTGGGAAATTCAATGGAAATGTTACAAAGAATGAGAACAAAGCAAGAAAACACAAAAAGTGCTGTGATTGAATACGATTATAATGGTGTTTATTATAAAATATAAGTAAAATTGGTTGAAAACTAACAAAAAGTGTTTATAAAATGGTTGTCATGATAGAAAACACGCCAAATCGTTAACAAATTGGAACCCAAAAATGGTGAAATGTAAACAAAACGTAAAACGTCAAAAACGCTCCGTTTCAACTTTTTTTTAATCAAAATCGATTACAAATACAACGATGTCGGAGTACGTGATCTGTAGTCATTGGTTCATGGAGGCTTCTACATCTTTAGTGCTAGTTCGCTTTAATTGATTCGTGTTCGCAGCATTCGCCACACGGCCCTTTACACTTGCCGTTTTAAACGCTGCAAGCCTCTCCAGGTGGACCAACTTCATCTTGTTTCTCGGCCTCCAAACGGTCTGGATTCTATATACTACGTCATTTAGCTTTTTGACAACCTTATACGGACCTTACCAGTTGCACTGTAGTTTCAGGGACAAAGCTTTCTTCCGTTGTGGATTTTACAGCAACACTAATTCTCCTTCGTGGAAACCCTTGGAATTCATTGCCTTATCATACCTGGCTTTCATCTTGTCACTCATAATTTGCGTACGTTGTCTCACCAGAGTATGTATCTCTCTCAGCTCCTCCTCCAGAATGCTGGACGTCTCTTTCCCAATCCTTCTCGCATCGCCACTTACTCCAAACTTCAGGTCACTAGGTAAACGAAGTTCACTGCCGAAGATTACCTTGGCAGGAGTTTCACCCGTTGTTTCATGCACTGCTGACCGGTATCCCATCAGGAACAAGGGTATGTGGACATCCCAATCTTTCTGATTCTTGTCCACGACTTTCCGCAAATGCTCTTCCAGGGTTCGGTTGAACCGTTCCACCATGCCATCTGATTGGGTATGGAGCCGCTGTTCGAGTTTTCCGGATACCCAATATCTGGCACATCTCCTGGAATACCGCCGATTAAAAATTTCTTCCCTGGTCAGAGTGTAGCTCTATAGGTACATCGTATCTGGCAACCCAATTGCAGCTAAATACCTCTGCAACTGTTTTAGCTTCCTGGTTTGGAATCGGGTATACCTCCGGCCATTTGCTAATACAGTCCATAACCACAAGGACGTATTTGTTTCCCAGTGCGCTCATAGGAAATGGACCTGCTACATCCATGGCAATCCGCTCGAATGGTGCACCGGAGTTATAATGCTTATACTGCTCTGGCCATGACTTCTGGATTTCTGCTGCTCTTTGTTCCACTCGAAAGCTTGATTTTTCCTAGTGAGCTCGTGGAGGCTATTAGCAACGCTGCCGAAGTTCAGAAAACATCGACGATAGTAAGTGCATAGCCCAAGAAAACTTCGTAACTCATGCAAGTTCCTGGGTCTTGGCCAATCCTTTACTGCTTCTATGTTTTCCTCCTCAGTGCAGACGCCCTCTGTGGTCACCTTGTGTCTAAGTAGTTCACCTCCTTCCTGAACAATGCGCTGGATATTCTCTGGAAAACTTCTTTCAAATCCTTCACATGTTTTCCAATGGAGTCCCTTAAGCACTTGTTCCATAAGTCTATTTTAAGTTGCAGGAGCGTTGCATAATCCGAGGGCATCACTGTGAATAGACACAAACCATCTCCAACGCTGAAGGCTGTCTTCTTCACTTACCTCCACCAGCCGGTAACCGAGTATCGTCGATTCTGGGTAATGGATAGCTGTCCTTCTTCGTCACATCATTTAGTTTCCGGTAGTCCACGCAGAATCGCATTTGACCATCCTTCTTCTTCACAAGTACTACCGGCGAACTCAATGGACTCACTGATTGCTCAAGCACACCACTCTCGAGCATTTCTTTTATGATCTGGCCTACAGCTTCACGTTTGGCAAGTGGAACACTCCGAGGAGCTTAACGGATTGACCTTGCATCACTAGTATCGATGCTATGTTTCACAACGTTAGTTCGACCTGGTTGGTTACCGTCCTTGTCGAATACGCTTGAGTATTTGCGGAGAAGTTCCTTAGCTTTATGCTGGTTCCTTTCTTCTAATCCTTCCGTCCATGCATTGATGTCTTCCGCAATGTTATTCTCGCCTATGGAATCGCTTCCAGGTAACTTCTCGCATTTAATGATGGCTTCTACCTCTTGGCATTGTCCCAGTACAGTTCCTTTACGAAGTTGTTTTGGTGCCTTGAACTCATTAAGAACTCGTTTTTCCAATAAGTACGACCGGTATAGAACTTTGTGTTGCTTCAACAGGCTTTGTGCTCCCACAATCTCCATCAATCCTCGCCCAAACAACTGCCTCTGACTTCGGTGGAATCTGTTCGCCCTGCTCCAGGATCACTCGCTTGCTACTGTACGGACCATCATAACCAAAGCTAAGCGGCTCCTCCATGTTGTTATACTCCATGATTCTGTTCCCCATGTCCCCATCGTGATACCTTGGCCAATTACAATCTACTCCTATGATGACTTCATCCAAAATCTCTGCGACTATGAACTTGTGTAACACCGCCACAATCCCTATTGCGATTTTGCATGTTACTTCTCCCACAACTTGGGTGTCTTCACCAGTTCCTGTCCTCAATTTGGGTCCAGGCAATGGCTTTACCGCTTTAGTGACCAAATCAGATCGAATGATGGAATGTGATGCGCCCGTATCCACTGTTAGTACTCGCTCATGTCCATCCACATATCCACCAACAGAAACGTTGCTCGCTTTTCTGTCAATTTGCAAGATGGAGATTATGAGGCATTACATTGTGGGAGCCATCAAGCGCCCCTCTCTGCTGGCTCGTTTTAGTTTAACGACTGACTGGAGTTTGGTTCCTCTTTCTCGGCCTTGCGTTTGCGTCCTGCTGAACTGTTGTACCTGTTGGAACCCATCTTACATTCGCGTGCGAAATGGCCTAGTTTCCCGCAACTAAATCATTTTCCAGCATCCTTCTTCTCGGTGGCACCAGGATTATTATTACCTGCGATTGACTTAAGCGTTTTCAATATCTCGTTCATCAAGTTCGGTGTTTCTACTTCCACCCAATGGGCTTTGTAGGCTGGTCTACTTAGGAGCGCTGCTGTTTTCCGTGTCTGAGCATACGAGACAGTTTCAGCGAACGTCGGATTTGGATTCGCATAAGTTGATCGCTTCGTGTACATGTCTCTTATCCCTTATCCTTATTATAAAGCCCCCTGTGCTCGCTAGTTATAACTTTCGCATTCGCATGGATTTATCTTCCATGCTCCAATTGTTTGCTGTGGCTGTCCTATCGAACTGGAGCTGGAAGAGCTGGAAACGAATTGTGCCGTCAAAGGATGGAGTTGTTACCTTGGAAGCATTTGTCGAAGTGGATGGACGATTCAACTGCAAATCACGGAGACGACCTTCCAACTCATGTACCTTAGCCTCGACCTTGTCCTACTTCTCCATAATTAGTGCTTCGATTTCATCTTGCCGCTTCTTTTAGTTGTTCGTTGTCTTTGACTAAATTATCCTGAAGCAGTGGGATCTTTTCTTCCAGCTGCGACGACATGTATGTTTTCTGTACTTTCAACTGGGATGAAATCTGTGAGGACATCTCAGACATGCGTGTATCTAGTGCTTGCATCATCTGCGACATAGCAGCCAATAGCGTGTTCATGTCCATAGCTGTCGATGAACTAGGAGCCTGTTCTTCAACCTGCGTAGATGTCTTCTGCATAGCCTCCTCCTTCTCTCTACCCTTAGTGGATGTATCCTCTGATTCAAGATCGAACTCGTATTTTTCCGAGCAAAAACAAGACCAGATTTGGCACACAGTGCTGGATTTCTGTCCAGAAATTTGGAGAATCCAACTGAGGAAGACATTTTGAGAGTCAAAAGAGTTTTTCGCTATATTGCTGGAACTATGAATATGGGAATAATTTATCGCAGCAACATTGACAGTGGTATTTTAAAGTGTTTAAGCGATGGAGATTTTGGAGGTTGTATTGCAACTGGTCTCAGGTGTTATAATTACTCATGCTTGTAGCTGCCAATGAAGCTACCAAGGAAATCATATGGATGAAACGATTGTTTTTACAAAAAACCATTTTGAAAGAGTTACCAATAATTGCAAGTTGATCGGCCTTATCGCGAATTCCATGTGAAAAAATATTCCCAAAAATTATAAAGCAAAACAAAAACAATTTTTCCCAATTTGTTTTTGTTTTGCCTGTTAAATTATGGGCACGAATTATTCACGTGGAGTTGGCGATAGGGCTGGATAACTCAGCAGCGGTTAAGCTTGCTCAAAATCCGGAGTTTCATCGCAGGACCAAGCATATTGCTATTAAGAATTTCTTTATTCGCTAGTAAATCAACGATCAAGAATTAGGAATTCAACTTATTGCAACTCAAGATCATGATCAAACCTTTGTCAGCAATAAGAATAAAGATTGTATGTGACAAAATGTGTTTAAATCAACTATAAATAACAACGGAAAGTGTTGAAGTTATTATGTTACATTATAGTTAATGTACCTCGCTACTTTACACTTGTGTTCTTAGATGAGTTATTCCTTTGGAATGCTTTTGAAATTTTTCATTACCTGTCTAATATTTTTTCATTCGAAACATTCAATTCAAAAAACAGCACTTGTGCATATATTTTTATTTATTAAATTGACTATAAAAAACAAGTTTATGGAAAATTTTAATGTTAAAAATAGTAGCTGTTTTCACAATCTTCTTTCATCTCCTATTCGGCTTCACTTTTGCTTGTTGTTTTTATTTGAGAAATTTCATCATTTAATTCTATCATTCTTGAAATTTTTGAGGGCGAATTACCTCATTCGTAGGTAATTCAGATCCAATCACCATGCGAATTACAAAATCGCTGCAGTCTCTAATTTTAATCGGAAATTTATCGAACTCAGCCGTCAGAGCAAAACAGAATAGAGAAAACCAAAGCAAAGAAAGGGAGGTAATGAAGGAAAAAAATAAACAATGAACTGTCAAATTCTATTAAGAATAGGTTCAATCCCGTATTCCTCGGTTTAAATCTAGTAAAACTGTCAAAAATTAAAATTTCGCTCAGAGCGAGAGAGTAACACTAAAGAGTACGGGATCGCTTTCTGGTAAAAATATGGTAGCTTCTGACAACTTCAACATAACCTCCGCATTTCGCTTGTGAAGATTTGCTTTTGTATGTAAACACACTCACCTCACTCAAGTAATTAACGAAAAATACTTCCAAATTCATTAGAATCCACTCAAACAGCTAAATTAATATTTTTCAACATGTATTAGCAAAGTGCACTTTTCTTTTGTTTAAAATTTTCTTGTCAAACACACTACAGCTGATCGTTTGACACATTTACCAGAATTTACCAGCAAACAGTCTTCGGACCAAAAATGGTAACTTCTGACAAAGAGAGGACCTTATTTGCCCTCTTGTTTGTCCTCTCATTTATCAGAGAACCGAGTACGGGATCAATTTCCAGTAAATTCTGGTAAAAAATGGTAAGTCTGGACTCGTACGGGATTGCAACTAATATGACGTGTAAACGGGGTAATTTGCCGTTCGTAATTGAGAGAGTGTGTACACTGAAAATTGTGTACACTCCAAGGCATATTAAACAGGTAATAGCCGTAGAGCAAACGCAACCCTTCCATGTATTTTGTTGTTGCTTGAGAAACCTAGAATGTCGAAACAGAAAGAAATGTAAACACGTTTGACCACGGTCTAGAGAAAAAAGGTGGCGCCTTCAGTGGTACCGCTGCTTTGGTTTTGCCTATTTTGACAATTCTCAAGTAAAAGTAAACAGCCAAAGCCAATCAGAATGTACACAAAAACTTTAGATGCACTGAGATTCACTAATTTTTGGCGAAAATCACCGTTTTTAACATTTTCTTTATAAATCACATGTTTATAAAACTGAACACAAAAAACCGCATTTTTATTTATTTATTTAATTCAATTAGCCTACACAGTAAATATTCTTACAGACTATGACTTAACCTATGTGGCCGCTGTGGTGGAGTGGCAAGCAGTGCGCGCTTCCACTCCGCAGGCCTGGGTTCAAGCCCTGGTCAGAGCAACGTCGAAAAAAAAAATTAGAAAAAAGGTTTTTCCTTAACAGCGGTCACCGCAATGGCAAACCTCCGAGGGTACTTCTGCCAAAAATACAATCGCCGTTCGGAGTCGGCGTTAAACTGTAGGTCCCTCCTCTTTGTGGCGCACGCCACAAATCGGAGGAGAAGCTCGGCCAAACACTAACATTTGTATAAGCGCCAATCTATTATTATTATTATTATGACTTAACCTTAGTTTAGTTTCCATTTCACATATGTGTGAAGGTACATTAATTGAAACTTTGAACAGTTTTAATTTAAAATTACATATCCCTTTTTTTAAATTTATGAATGATGCGTGGGAATTACATAAGCGAATAATTCTAGCTATTGGCTCGTTGTATGTATATGAGGTCTTGTATGTAGCTTCTAAAAAAAGCTTGCAGCTGCGAAGTTTTATAGATGTTCATTCACAATAAAGAGATTGCGGATTTCTTGGCAGGTAATACTTCCGGATAAATTGTTGTAAGCAAACATAATGGATAAATGTGACCTTCTGTCCACCAGAGCTTTTAAGCCAAGTAGTTTCCGTCTTGATTCTTAATGTGGGATACCAGTACTGGTACCATTGGTGACGCTAGTAATAACCCCATTAGAAGCACCAGTAAGGGTGTTGGAGGCACCGGTAGGGACGCCAAAAGAGGAACCACTAGAGGTACTATCAGTGACGCCAGTAAGGACGCCGGTTGAGGCACGAGAATGGGTACCATTACATGGACCACGAGTCTAATTAATTCGATTTAGCGCAAATCGCGTGAATTTTTTCTGAATCATTTCAATCCGTGGCGAGTGGAGATCATAAAGATTCCAAATGATGACTCCATGTTCAAGGATGCTTCTGACCAATGATCAAAGCTACATAAAGATATTTTAGAGTAAGAGGATCTCTGAAATCTTTTGAGTTTCTTTTAATAAAACCTAACATTGAATAGGCTTTGTTTACTACATAATCCACATGTGAGAATGTTAACTTCCGGTCGAAGATTATACCTAAGTCTTTGATCTCATTTTTCCGCGGAAAGGTAGCTCAACCTAATGAATAATTGAACAGTTTTGCGCTGGGACTTCGGGTGTAAGACACAACGCAACATTTTTCAATATTGAGACTTAGATTATTTATACTACACCAATCTTTTAATACGTTCAAGTCCTGTTGGAGATTTTGAGATTCCGAGGGGTCTTTTATAAGGTTAAAGATTTTTACATCGTCTGCAAAAGCTAAACTTCATGACCAAGTATTGTGCACGGGTAAATCACTTATAAAAAGCAAGAAAAGAAGGGGACCCTTGCGGAATACCCGATGTCGCATTAATGACGACGTTGGATCTTGTAGAGCTGATTCGCACTACCAATTTCCTATTAAATAGAAAACTTTTAAAGAACTTTAGTAGTATTCCACTAATCCAAAATCTTTTGAGCTTAGATAAATTAAATAAACAAATAAAGCTTGGCACGTTGTTCCATTGCCGAAATTATGCTTTTAGAGATTATTGCTAAATTGGTTACGAACGATTTCCCTGGGAGGAAACCATGTTGACTGTCACAGAGTAAAAATTTCCCGTGTTCATATAATTTCTCATTTATAATCGTCCCTATCCTGAATATTGTCATCGTCGACGATCGTCCGCGCATCAATAATGGCTGACGATGGCCGTATCGTCACTTTGACCGACGATGTCGATATTCAGCATAGGGCCGAATATGATCAAAGATCTTTGCGAATACGTCTTGTTTAACAATTGCCCGATGAAACACGATTTTTATCGCCGGATTTAAAGACGTGCTCTATAAAACATAGTTTCCAGCAATCTAAGAATTCACTGGACTCAATAGAGGCATTGAAGAGAATAGCGATTGGTTTTAAAATATTCGCTAAGCAGTGAATAAAAAATATCGCAGGAGAACTATTCGGCCCTATGCTGAATATCGTCATCGTCAGTAAAAGTGGCGATACGGCCATCGTCAGCCATTTTACTGATGCGCGGACGATCGTTGGCGATGCAATATTCAGCATAAGGCCGATTGTTTTTGTAGTTAAATCTCGGCTTCAGGGTTGATATGCACATCGCCCTCAGTGATGGAAAAAGAGATGATTATATCCTCAGTGTATGAGTCTGCAATGTATTTTGAAGAAGGTGGGCAATCATCATGGTGGAATAATCATGTGTAGTCAGTTGAGGGGTGGTTGTTGTAATTTTGACAAATTCGGTAGCCCCGTTTAAATGATGCCCTCTTGAACAAAAAACCGAGTGAAAGCTATAGGACATGATTCAACAATTACAGGTTGTATCAATCGTACAAAAACAACATTTACCGTTGGTATGAACTCGTTGTGTCAAAAGTAGATTCTGTTTGTATACCCTGCATACAAT